>CM059198.1:6559973-6601484 GCA_030323885.1 Branchipolynoe longqiensis
AGTCAATATTCACCCAGTCAGCAGGGAACGCCAGGGCTTGAGCTGGGACTTTGGTGAGGGTCTGGTAAACCTCCGAGACAATCGCTTATGCATGGGGCTCAGCAGTAGCCCTTTCGTATTCTCAAAGATCAGTGACTTCATTGTCCGCTGCATGGTCCGGGAGGGTTATGAAGAATGTGTAAATTACCTAGACGACTTTTGTGTCGTCAGTCGTACTATACAAGGCTGTATTGAGGCGCAGCGGGCCCTGGTAGCTATCCTGAGACGGATGGGGTTTTATGTAAGTTTCCAGAAACTAACACCCCCTGCTCAAATAACCAGGTTCCTGGGGATAGATATAGACTTTTTAGCTATGGAGTTGCGTCTCCCAGAGGACAAGTTGGCTAAGTTAGTATTGCAACTAAACTGGTTCTTGCAGAAAAGGAAGGCGACGAGGCTGGAGTTGGAAGGCCTCGGTGGGGTCCTAGCACACTGCTGTAAAGTGGTGCATGGTGGTAGGACCTTTTCGAGGAGAGTCTACGACTTGATAGCCTCTGCTAAGAAAGCCACCCATAAGGTCAGACTAAATGAGGACTTCAGGTTGGACCTGAAATGGTGGCTAGAATTTGCATCCACTTTCAACGGAAAAGCGAGTATCATCCCCTCGGCAGACCCGGTAATCTCGGTGTACAGCGATTCCTCCAAATTCGGGTTTAGAGCGCTGCATGGTGAGGACTGGGTGGCTGGCGCCTTTGATTTCGAGGCGGCCAATGAGCTAAGAGAATGGTTGGGCCATCATTTTGTCTGCGCAAATGATGTGGGGTATAGGTCAGACAACATAAATGTGTTGGAAATGTGGCCCGTGTTGGTGGGCGTGAGGCGCTGGGGGGAGACATGGAGGAATCGGACTGTGGTTTTTGTCACCGACAATACGCAGGTGATGGCCGCCTTAAACTCAGGCCGGAGTAAAAACAAAATTACAATGACCTGGTTGCGCCTGATATTTTGGGCCTCTATTACTTTTAATTTTGATGTACAATCGGTATATGTGAACACCAAGTATAATGTGATATGTGACAGCCTAAGTCGTCTGGATAAGTTTCAGAGTATCGCACACATCAGAGATGCCGATCAAGTTGATGCAATGTGTTGTCACAAATTATTCAGTTGTTAAAAATCTTGCTTCAGATTGGAAAAAACTCCTGGAGGAGCGTCGTAACTACGACAGAAATCACTACGCCAGTTCGACTCTTGCGGTTCGGTCTGTATAGGTGAATTCCTATATCGCCTTCTGCGAAGTGTTCGCAGGCCAATTAGCCCCTTACCCCTGTGATTCCGACCAGGTATGTCTATATATGTCTGATCTAGCGCGTAGGCTATGCTATTTGTCCATTAGGAATTACCTCAGCGGCCTGAACAATCATCTGAAAGATTTAGGTTGTCCACCGATAAACTATTCTGATCACTATATAAAGAAATGTTTGGCGGGCATCCGCAGGTTAAAAGGTGATGAGGTGAAGCAAGCAGCACCAATCTTGCCATATGAGTTACTAAAATTGTTTGCGGTTTTGTTCCCTACCAGGGGCCATACAGCGGTTAGGGCAGCCATGTTGCTCTCTTTCAGAGCTCTACACGCAAAGCACACGTCACTAATTCAGATGCTGCCCTTCTCCGTCAAGATCTGGAGTTCTACCCATGGGGGATGCTTGTGTCTGTGCGGAAATCTAAGACGAATCAGTTCAGAGAACGGGTCCATAAAATCCCGGTTGCTAGAGTTGCGAACAGAGAATTGTGCACGGTTTTTTGGGTTAAGAGACATTTGCAACAGTGCCCAGCCCCGCGGGATGCGCAGGTATTTAGGATACCTAGAGCAGGACACTCCGTCCCACTGACATATGCTTACTATACCGCAGTATTGAAGGCGGCATGTTCCGCGGCTGGTCTACCTCCGTCTGACTTCTCGTCTCATAGTCTCAGGCGGGGTGGGGCGACCTTCCTCCGCCTATCAGGGGCTTCGGAGGAGGAGATCAAGGAGAGAGGCGATTGGCGATCGGATTGTGTCCGTCAATACCTAAAGGCGTCGCTGGTGGAGCGCCTGACTCTCGACATGCGAGTGGCGGTGATCCTGGGTATGCTAAACTGACTTCCCCAGCTTCCCGCTTAGCTCCTCTGGTTGGGGCTGATTTGGGTCTTTTGTGGCCAGCCAGAGTACCTACTCAATCCATTCATGTATCCTGTTATGTGTAATGAATAATAATGTGTGGTATAAAACCTTATAGAAATATTATTGTGATGGAACCTTCCTTTCTATGTGTCTGGCGGGGGGGGATTCGAACCTCCTACCCCCACGCTCACGGGGAGGCCGGTGGCAAGTCTAGCCTCCCCCATCAGGCGTTCCGTCCCTCCAGCTCCTGCGGGGGGGGCGGGGGCAAGTCTACTCACTAAGGAGGCAGGCGCATGCGCGGCCGCCCTCTCCCAACGGCAAGTCCGGTGTTCTGCCCATTTGAATCCGATTTCTAGCTTTAGGCTTAGGTTTAGGTTTCTTTTTTATTACAAGTGTCTTATGTTCTATTCTTGCTATGCTTTATGTTCTTTATGTAATGATGTTTAATGAACGGTAGGTCTTTTGTGGCCAGCCAGAGTACCTACTCAATCCATTTATGTATCCTGTTATGTGTAATGAATAATAATATGATGACATTTGCTGAAAATATGATGTCAACTTGAACTGCCATATGATGACACTTATACTTTTATGATCCGGCAATTACGCACTCTACTACATACATAGGGAAGGATTGCATTATATGCTAAACAACTTCCTGAGAGGACTTGAATCATAGTGCTTTTTATTTTTATCACACTTCCGTCTTTTGACGACTATACCTTCTAACACTATCTAGTCAATCTGTCACTATTGTGCCTGATATGAGGACTCACCTTCACTCCATTATCATTATTGATTACTATTGACTTTTTATTTTTATTTCTCTGACGCCGTTCTTCTTGGCGCCATTTAATTTATTTCCCAGCACCCTATAATGGTGATAAATATCAGGAACAACTAGATTTGACGCCATTTGCCTGACGCCATTTATCCTCCATTTATTTTTTCCGGCACCGACTATGCCCAAGGCTTTTTGTGCGTTCTGCAGTAGAGTGCACTCTGAGCCTGTGAACGCGGACTGCCCATCGAGGGCTTCGAATAAGCGAATTACTCGCTCGTGCGCTGGGAGAGAGGACGACACGATGGCAGAGGGCGGAAAAGGTTGCATGGCTGCGGAGGAAAATGGGCTTGTCATTGACGATGAAGCTCTTGCTAAGGAGGAGCGTGAGATCGGCGAGAGGATTCGCAACCTTGAGAGGCGCAATCGGATTGCGGAATTGGAACGCATCGAGCGCGAGCTGCGCGAAGACGTCGCCAACTTGACCCTGGGCTGCACGCGCGAGAGAGGGAGGGAGCCGACTACTCGGCGGGCACGTGTCCGGGGAAGCGACCGGTCATGCCATCCCTTGGAGGAACAAATTGGGACCGAGAGGCGTTCGAGGGCACGTACTAACAGCCATGAGCGGAGCCCCTCCCGGGAGAGGCGGAGGAGACGCCATAGACGACGGACCTACAGCTCTAGTTCGTCAGATGAGCGCTCAACCAGTCGGGAGAGGAAGGCTCATAGTAAGTGGTCGCTTCGCCGTCATGTAGAGGACGGGAAGGACATAAAAAAAGTGACCGCCTTCGAGCTAATTGAGGCTTCGGTTAACTGGGCGGTCGCCTCTAAGGTATCAGACGGAGATAAACTTTTAAGACTCCTAAAACACTTGGGTTACATAGCGGGCAAGGCCAAGTCGGGCACCTTTATGGAGAAAACCCATGCCAACTATGATCGGGCCATTAGGAAGCTTGCTGCCACAGAGGGATTTGACGCTTTCTCATCCGGGAACCCCGAAATAGCATTGAAATATTATGCTTTCGAATACATGAAAAAGGGGGGTTCCGTTTCGAGTGGCAATAAAAATAGAACGGGTAGTATGGCTAGCTCCAAACATCTCTTTACGAAGGAGGGTAAGAAGCCATGTTTCGCGTTTAATAAAGATGAGGGTTGCTCCCGTGATGGCAAGACCTGTAATTACGGCCACTGGTGCTCCCGCTGTGGCAGCAAGTTTCACATCAGAAATAAGTGCAGTAAAGATTAGGGGCCTGTCGGGCGCCGAGGTCAGCGTATGACCGGATTGTGCCGGGAGGTTGGGAATGTGGAATTTAGTCCCGACCTTATCAACGAGGTATATTGTGCTACCGACTTGACCTCTGCCCACCCGTCTGCCCCCCCTGAGCCGATTGTCCCTATTTGTGTTAATGTGGAACAGCCGTTGATGTTCCACCCTGGCCGTGATGTGGAACACGGCTGTGGTGTGAGAACAGATACCTGCCGTAAGCGGGCTGCGGCTCATGACCGCTCTAACGACATTGTGGTCGCTAGTAATGACTCTGGGCTTTGTGATGCCTTTGTCGAGGTTTGTATCAAGGTCGCTCAGGAGACTGAGGCCCCGGCACGCATTAGCATTGCTATGCCCGATTGCCCCGCGTTTAATAGTGACTGGTTGACGGTCCGGCGCATTGGGCCTATCCTCCGTGTCAAAGCTTGTGACCTCCATAATCATGTGCATGAACTTGAATTTGACGTTTCACGTGACTGTCTGAATGCTGTCTGTTCTTGTGTACATTTTATTGGTCACAGCCGAGTGCAATTGAAGCCGTGTAGGATTTTTTGTGAATGCTTCTTTCGAGGCGAAATTGATCGAGACTTCGAGTTTATCCTCGCAGGGGTCATCTTCGGCTTTAAAGTTATTAACCCCTCATGTGATGCTGTCTATTCATGCCCATTTAGAGCAGCTAGGGTCCTTAGCGACAACATTTTTATCGATAAGAAACTCTCTAGCAAATTAAATTGTGGCTATATAAGCAAGGCTGATAGTGCTCCTATTTGTGTGCATAATGTCTTTGCCATCCCTAAGTCGAGCGGTGAAGGTCTTCGCACAATTATTGACTGCAGTAGGCCAAGTGAGCATTCTGTAAACAACTATGTGGACGAGGTGACTAACACCTTTTCTTACATGAGTGTAACCTTGTCCGTGATGACTACATTGCTACGGTTGATATTCAGGACGCCTATCGGGCCGTCTGCAGTCACCCAAGTGACCGTCCCCACCAGGCAATCTGCTGGGATTTTGGTAGCGGTGCCGGGTTAGAGGTCTTTTTTGATAACCATTTATGTATGGGGCTTTCCTCTAGCCCATATATCTTCAATCGGATTTCCGATTTTATCTTGCGCTGTGGTGTGCGTGAAGGAGTCGATAGGTCAGTTAATTATTTAGATGACTTTGCCGTCATTGGCACTACCTATCAGGAATGCCTTTCGAACCAAAACAAAATTGCCGCCATATTGAGGAGACTTGGGTTTTATCTGAGCTATCCCAAGCTTCTCGCCCCTTCTCAACGCACCAGGTTCCTTGGTATTGAAATTGACAGTGTTGAACTCCAGCTCCGCCTCCCCCGCGATAAGTTGGCCAAATTAAAAGATCAATTATTACTGTTTTTGGGCAAACGTAAGGCCACACGTAAGGACCTGGAGCGCCTTGGTGGGCGCCTCGCTCATTGCGCTACGGTCGTCCGAGGGGGCCGCTCTTTCTCTACCCGGGTCTATGACGCTATACGCCAACTCAGGAAACCATTTTTCAAATTCCGCCTGAACGATGAGTTCAGGTCTGAGCTGAATTGGTGGCTAGACTTTGTCGAACGTTTTAATGGCTACGCAAAACTATTGGGCAGCCATGCCTCTTCAGTAGCGGTATATAGCGATGCGTCGGATTGGGGCTTTGGAGCGACTCACTCGGGCGACTGGTTAGTAGGTAACTTCGAGGTAGAAGATATCGACCTCCCTTCTGAGGTTGGTCATCATTTTGCAGAATCGATCCCCGCCGCTGCTGACGGCCATATTAATTTAAAGGAGATGTGGGCAGTTGTTGCCGCCTCTCGGCGTTGGGGGCCCCTCTGGCAGGACAAGTGTGTTGTCTTTATCACCGACAATAACACTGTGAGGGCGGCACTCGCCACCGGGCGTTGTGTCAACAAACAAATTATGACTTGGGTCAAAGAACTCTTCTGGACTTCGGTTAATTATAATTTTGACATAAAATCTGTCTACATAAAGAGTAAGCAAAATGTTACTTGCGATGCCCTCAGCAGGTGGCGGGACTATTCCAGCAGAGACCGAATATCTTGTGTTGACCCCGCAGGGCTGATGTGTTGTGCACATATTTTTAGGTGACATTTTCCTTTATTACAGATTTAGCGCAGCTGGAGGTCCAAGTTAGGTCGATGTCTGGCCAATATTATTCGGACAATTCAAGATCGACCAGGTCGATGCAGATGCGGAAATATCTCTCATTTATCGATGAGTTCCGTGGCTTGCTCTCGCCTATCCCCTGTCCATCTTCCCAGGTTGCCATTTATGTCGTCTGGCTATCCCGCACTTTAAAGTATTCCTCTATAACAAATTATCTCAGTGCCCTAAATTTTTTTCTTAAGGCTGAGGGCAGCCCTCCAATCGACTTCTCATCCCACCAGATTAAGACCGTCATGGGGGGGGCTAAGCGTGTTTTGGGGTGCGCTGTGAAAAGGGCGGCCCCTTTACTGCCAAGTGAGCTTTTGAAGATCTTCGCCTTATTATCAGAGCGTGAGGGGCATGTTTGCGCTCGTGCAGCCATTCTAACTGGTTTCCGAGCTCTCTTGCGCAAGTGCCAATTGACTGAGTCTGCCTCGGTCCTTAGGCGATCAGATTTTGATTTGTTTCAATGGGGAATGGTTATTTCAATACGTAGGTCAAAAACCATCCAATTTTCAGAAAGGGAGTTGCTGATCCCTGTTGCCCGTGTCCCAAATACCTCTCTTTGTGCTGTCTATTGGATCGAGAAACACTTCAGTCAGGTCAAGGTAGCCCATGATGCAGCGGCTTTTCAAATCCCTGTGGTTGATGGGGGCTTCAGACCCCTTGATTACCGTACTTTACAAACTACTATAAAGTTATTCGCTGCTGACGCGGGTCTTGACCCAAGCAAGTTCTCCTGCCACTCTCTCCGGAGGGGCGGGTCTACATTTCTCGCCCTCCAGGGTGCATCTATTGACGAGATAAAGGTCAGGGGGGACTGGTCCTCCGATTGTGTTTACAAATATATTACTCGCCCACTTGCCGACCGCATTGTATCAGACATTAGGGTGGCGTCCGCCTTGAGTTCCATTATTGATTGATTATTTTAGCTAATCTGTCTGGGTGGGTCTGGGGACCTTGGCACTTTGGCCCGGCCAGATTATTTATATTATACACTGCATGTACTATTTAATGCTGAAATAAATATATCTACCATCCGAGTTTGCTTCGTGCCCATCTTACAGACACGTATATATGCCAGCATATATGCGAGTGTAAGATTCGCACTGCTCCTCTCGTGCGGTGCGCAGACACTCGTCTGCTAGGCGTGGGCGGCCCGCTTTTGCGCCAGCTGGACTATAAATACAAACCAGACCCGCGGTTCGCGCTAGTTCGCTTCAGCCGCCACTGCAGCAGATACCTCCATTCGCTTTTATTTTTCTTTTATCTTTTACCGGTAGGGCACTTTGGCCCGGCCAGATTATTTATATTATACACTGCATGTACTATTTAATGCTGAAATAAATATATCTACCATTCGAGTTTGCTTCGTGCCCATCTTACATATATGTAGTGTATGCAGGTATTGCAGGTATAGCAATACCTCAGGGAGTTTGACGCCCCTGCCCTCCAGAGTTGTAAACCACTGCCTTGTGGTACAGGTTCTTAACAGAACCGAAGGCTAAGGGAGCAAACCCTAAACAGAAAACCATGTCACTGTGGCAGCATTAAGGGCGGTTGATGTATGGAACTCCCAACATCTCCCGACCAGCCACTGCAGGGACAAATAGTTTTGCGCCTGTCTTGACATGTTCTTGCCGGTGTGAAACCTCTATTTGCTCCCCGAGAGAGTGCCGCTGGTAACTTGCAAAAGCCAGCAGCACTTCAACACTTTTGCAGGCAGCTTTCATGAAATATCAAGAGAAACCTGAAGCTGAGAGACATTAAGACCGACTCATGGACGCAACTCTCACAGCAGAGAGCTAAATGGAGAGCGGCAGTCAAGTAATGAAAGCAGTCTTTGTCGCATCGCGACCGACAGCATGATGATGATGATGATATATATATTATCTATTATGCATATTATTTATACTATAAATATTATATGTATTATATATATATTATACATATTATGGGTGACAAATAAGGAAATACTCGAACGGACAGGGCTGCCCTCTATCAAAGATCTTCTGATCAAAAAGAATCTCCGGTGGACTGGACACCTCATGAGGATGTCATCAGACAGGCTACCAAAGCAGATCCTATATTCTCAACTGTCTTCTGGTTACAGAAAGAGCGGGTGCCCTCGTCTCCGGTTCAAGGATACCATCAAGAGAAATCTGAAGCTGAGAGACATTAAGACCGACTCATGGACATCACTCTCACAGCAGAGAGCTAAATGGAGAGCGGCAGTCAAGTAATGAAAGCAGTCTTTGTCGCATCGTAACCGACAGCATGATGATGATGATACATATTATGTATAATGTACATTATATATTATATATATGAAGAGTTCAGGCGCCAAACTACGTAAACACCAATCCAAAAATGGAGATAAACATTGGAATCAAACCTACAAAAAGTGAATATTTTTATATTCCTATTTTTTTGTTCATTGCTCCATACCCATGTGATCATATGAAAAGTGGAATTATGAGATTTAATATTATTTTCATGTACAAATCTGTTATTTAAACTAAATTTTTGGATTGGCGTTGACGTGGTTTTGTGCCTGAACTCATCATATATTAATATTATATTATATTATATATATTAGGGATATTGCAATTATATATAGTATGTTATATATATATTATATATATTATATCTATTAACAATATATACAATATATATATGCCATGCATTATATATATTATCTCATATATACATAATTATACCTATTATGTATATAATACATGCAACATGCCTTGTGGAGATGGTTACCATGTGGCTAATTTCTGAACTCTTTGACTAACTTTTAAGACCAGGTCACATACACGTTAGTGGACATAGTTGAACGTAGTGGAGGCTAACGTAGTTGAACGTAGTTGAACGTACTGGAGAAGTATGGATGCCGGTATGTTCAACTACGTTCAACCACGTTAGCCTCCACTTCGTTCAACTAGGTCCACCAACGTGTATGTGACCGGGCCTAGAACTTACCTCTAATGGGCGCCCATGATGCTACCTTAGTCGGGTAGCAGACGACCACAAAGCGATGAGCGGTCACCAGGACTGTCATCCCTGTCAAGGTCAAACAAACTCAGTTTGTTATTTAGTGGCAGTGGATTGGTTGATCGAACTACCACCACCTTACGCTCGGATAACGAACTGATTGCGCCAACTAGCATTATTCTCAGACACTAATATGGCCACTTTTGGCTTCTCATGGAGCGCTAGTTGCAACAGAAAATAGCCCAACCTGCAAATGTGTCCACTGAGCAGGATCAATAGGATGACCGACACTTTTACAGGTGGACACTGTACCGCCTGAGCTACGTCACGTTCCCCTGGACTTTGCAGAAAGGCACCGCTGTATCAAAATAAGATTCTATCAAATCTAAGTATCTTTACCTCATTTTACCAATGTGGGGACCAGACGGGATGGCTGAATGAGTTAGAGCGTCCGTCTTCAGTGCTGGTAGATCGTGGGGTCGTGGGGTCGAACCCTGGTCGAGTCAAACCAATGACTTAAAAGTTGATGCTTGTCGCTTCCTAGCCTGGTGCTCGGCATTATTAGGAAAGGGCAAGGACTGGTGTGCTCAGGGTCAGGATAATGTGACTCGAGTGGGATACCAGATCATGGTGCCTGGTGGCCTGGTTTCCCAGTGGGACAGCACTATAAAATCGCCATGAGTGCGCACTGTCACAAGTCGGTACCCATCCTGATATGACCTTAGATGTTGCTAGGATGTAAAACAACAAACATACAAACCACTGTGGGTATGATAAGAAGAAAGCTAAAAATAGCCCCAATTTAGATCAAAGCTCTTTAACCCGATGAAGCATCAAGCTTTCAAGGGAACGGGACGTAGCTCAGCTGGTAGAGTGTCCACCTGTGAAGGTGTGGGTCATCCTATCGATCCTGCTCAGTGGACCCATTTGCAGTGTCAGGATAATGCGAGGGAAGGAGGAGACCCTCCCCCGCCGCTGTGGCGCTGCCTGCTCACCTCGGGCGAGCCCCGGCTCGCCCCCCCCCCTCTTCCACGCCACCTTCTTTGTTCTGGCGCTCACGCCTCGCCCGACGCCCGCTGCTCGCCACATCTCACCCTCCCCCGGGCCGTCAGCATTCGCACCTCCCCCCCTTCCCCCCTCCTTCCTCCCTTATAAGGCCGCCCGCCGGCTCTCCTCAGGCACTCACCTTCCTGCCGTCTTCCGCTATCCTTCACTTTTCTTGTTTGGCCTACGCCTCGGACCGCTGTCCCACACCAGCATCTACTACAAACATGCCACAAGGAAAAGGACGAGGACGGAAGGGGTCCCGGGCCGCCCCTCGGACCCCGGGGCCAGCTGCGCCGCCCGGGAGGGACGAGTCGCCCGCCTCGGTCTCGGTCTCCCCCCCGGCACCCTCGGACCGTTCCTCGGGCGCCGAGACCTCTTCAGTGCTGGAGGCTATCCAGCGGATGCAGCTAGAGCACCGGCAGGCCAACGAGGAGCACCGCCAGGCCAACGCCGAGCACCGGCAGGCCACTGCCGACCTCCACGCCCGGATTGACCACCTCAGCGCCAACGGAACCCGGCCCGCGCCAGAGGCGCCCCCGCCGGCCGCATCGACGCCTCGGGCGCCTGCCACCTCCGCGGCCCGACCCCCGCCGCCGCCGCAGGCGGCCCTCCCCGGAGCAACACACCCGGAGTACGGGAGGTACCGCCACCTCCTCCCCCAAGTGCAGCCCGTCGCGTCGCTGGCCTACCAGGAGGAGGAGACCCGCCACAACCCCGCCTCCACGGCCGACGCCGTCAGGGAAATCCTGGCATCCGCCGAGGCGCGGCACTCAACCAGACGCCAAGGTATCCCTTCAAATTATATTTTTCCTTCCGATCTGGTGAGGCGAGGTCCCGAGAAGAAGCCGGTGAAGAGGGGGGAGGCGTCCAAGGACGAATATGCCCTCGCCCTCCTCACCCTCATCGACCACCCGGACTTCCCCGCCCACTCCGCCCAGGGACTCCACCACCACATCCTTTCTATATGTCGCGATAACCTTGTGTATCCCTGGACGACCGTCCGCCACTATTCTGAGGCGGTCTTTACCGCGATCGCGGACGGTACCCTCCCCCACGGCTGGCACGACCCAGTAGCTATAAACCTCCTGAGACTGGAGTCCCTCGCCATGCCCCCCCACTCCACCACCACCCAACTCCCCTCCGCCGACCCTGCAATGCCCCGTCCCCAGTCCCGCGGCCACACCGACACACGCGTGGCCTACAGCAAGGAGACCCACGGCCCACTCTGTTATGCCTGGAACCGGGACCCCAACTCCTGCACCCACGCAGCCCCGGGGGAGGTCCACGGCCAGGGGGTGTCCAAACAGCTCCACGCATGCGCATACTGCGCCAATGTGCGGAAGGTACTGACCAGGCACAGTGAGGACGCCTGTCTGGCCAAGCGCGCCCGGGCAGCGGCTCCCGCCTCGCCGGATTTTTAGGGAGCCGGCACCTCCAGCCCGGCACGGAGGCCCCAGACCGGCCCACCCACCCTATTAAAGCCGCCCACCACATTGCTACCAGCCCTCCGGACACCACCGCCCAGCCGCCCGAGGCACGGCCTGCCCGCCGCCCCGGCGCCGCCGTTCCCTCCGGCAACCACTCCCGCCTCGGGCCCCAGTGCCCCCTCGGCAAGGCTCCCACCGCCACCCGGCCCCAGTGCCCCCTCAGTAAGGCTCCCACCGCCGCCCGGCGCCAGTCGCCCACCATCCTCGACCCAGACGTCCACCTCGACCCTGGCGACACTGCCTTCCTCTGCCCCCCTGACCCCCCTGACCCGCCCCCCGACCCGCCCCCCGACCCGCCCCCCGACCCCCCCCCCACCGCCCACGACTTCGCCGCCCCCCTAGCCCGCCCCTGCCGCACCTCCTCCCCCGACCCCCGCCCCCTCAAACACCCTGCCCCGCCCCGCCCTTCCCTCGACGAGCCCACCGTCGATGTAATCGACCCCGACCTCCAGGCCACCCTGCCCGCCGCCCCCTCCTGCGGCCCCACCCCCCACCACTACCGCCCCACCATCCTCGCCTCCTGGCCCCACCCCTCCGGCGAGGCGTGGGACCGCTACCCTACCTTCCTCCGCACCTACACCGCCCTCCGGGAAGCGAGCCTCCCTAATTTTTTGGCCGCCCGCATCCCTCTCCCCTCAGGCCTCCACATCCCCGCATGGCGCTCCCGCCTCCAGGACTACCCTGACAAGGCCGTCCTCGACCTCCTCGAGTTCGGCTTTCCCGCCAATTATTCAGCTCCGACCCTCCCTCGGCCCTCATTCTCCAACCACCGTGAGCCCCCCGACTTCCTCCCTCACATCCAGGCCTTTGTCGAAACCGAGCTCGCCCTCGGCGCCCTCATCGGCCCTTTCCACGTCCCCCCTTTCTCCCCTTGGACCCAGGTCTCCCCGATGATGACCCGCCCCAAGTCCGACTCCAGCAAGAGGCGGGTCATCGTCGACCTGTCCTATCCCCGAGGTGCCAGCGTAAACTCGGGCATCCCCCGGCGCGAGTACCTCGGGGAACCCCACGCCTACACCCTCCCCTCCGTCGCCGACATCGGCCGCCGCCTAGTGTCCGAGGGCACCGGGGCCTACGTCTGGTCGGCGGACATATCCCGGGCCTACCGTCAGCTTCGCGCCGACCCCCTCTCCTGCCCCCTCTTCGGGATATGCCTCAACGGGGGCACCTATATTGACCTCGCCCCCTCAAACGTAATGCTTCGCATTACGACCAATGTGACTGAGTGGGACATCAGGTTATGGTGCTGGCGGCCTGGTCTCCCAGTGGGGCAGCACTATAAAGTCTCGATGAGTGAGCACTGCCACTCATTTGCTGTCCAGACCCCACTTCGTCCACCTCTTCTATCACCTCTCAGCCGCACCGCGCTCCTCCTTGATTATGTCTGAAAAGAGTTCCAGGAGGGGGAGCTGGTCGGCATTTCACTTTCTACCTCTTACTCCATCTGTGTCTCCAGCTGGCCAACTGGTCACCACAGAGCAAGGAGACACGGCCCTTTGACTCAACTGTCCTCATTTCTCTTCCCTCTATACTACCCTTTTCTTTTTTTCTCCCAGGCTTACTCCGCCCCCTGATGTTCTTGAAGATTTATACTGCCTATCATGGATAAGTCTGAATAGACTTGTTTTCACCATTAGACAGTTTGTCGATTGAAAGCCCGAGCCTACACTTTTACCGACCCAAGGGATTTTTAACCTCCCACACCACATAGACATGGTATGAGAGCAACTGGCCTTTGATGACGCTGTAAGTTATACACAGCGGTGGAAATCCAAAGTGGCAGAGGTGGGGGCATGATAAAGGGAGTTATTTGCATGGGTGGGGCCCTTTTCCTTTTTTGCTGTCTCACTTTGTTCTTGCTGCAGATCCCGCCTTTTCCCATCCCTTCCTCCTGAAACCATCGGCTACTGGACACGAGTGCACTGCTACCGCCGGACTGGAGTGATACGGGACCGCCCCAACGACGCTTCGTTTAAATTGTTGTAAAGAGATCCCCACTTCTACAACCGTCCCACCTGAAGTTTAATCTTCAATCCGAAGATCGAACCGATTTATCGGTGCCTTTCTATATTGCTACAGTTCTGCAGTCGGTAACCGTCGTAAGGTTATGAACCACCCAAGAGCTGAGTACTGCCACAAGTCGGTACCTGTCCAGATATGACCTTAGATGTTGCTAGGATGTAAAACAATATCAAACAAACAAAGCCTACCGGCGGTCCAGTGCTGCGTGATGAAGGAGAATGCGTCTCCGTATCTGTTGACGTAGTTCTCGTGGAACCGCTGGTAATCGAACCCGACCGTCTGCCAGTATTCCAGCCAGGCTGGCACGATGAGAAGCGACAGTCGCGTCAGCAGCACGAGAATATCAACCACCGCCAGCACGAAGAGGAGCAGCGACGTCGCTGACGTCATCACGTCATGACGCATCACGAGGATGCTCGACATGTTTCCAACGAGTCCGAAGGAGACGATCGCACCGAGCACGACGCCCCGGATGAAGAAGGTGTAGCCGAGCCCGCAGACGGCGTCAGCGTCAGCGTCCTGCGCCGCGGGGGTCGGCGCTGTCAGGTTCGCCTGCACAGCGGCGGTGACGTCATCGTGCAGGCCGGGGAAGGAACTGTTGTTGTAGTTGCTCCACGTAGAGTCGAGCGTCATGGCGAATATGCTGACATTGTTATGGTTATTGTGTGGGTGATATAATGACAATATCAGTTGGGGACGGGGACAGGAAGGAGCTGTTGTTGTCGAGCGTCATGGCGAATACGCTTATGTTGCTATGGTTACTGTGTGGATGATAACAACATGTACCAATTGGGGCGCGGACAGGGATGGGGGCAGGAAGGAACTGTTGTTGGTGTTGCTCCACGTAGAGTCGAGTGTCATGGCGAATACACTTACATTGCTATGGTTACTGTGTGGGTGATATGACGGTGGGTGGAAAGGAGCTGTTATTGATGTTGCTCCATGTAGAGTCGAGCGTCATGGTGAATATGCTGACATTGCAATGGTTACTCTGTTTGTGATATAATGACAGATATCAATTGGGGATGGGGGCAGGGGTGGGAAGGAGATGTTGTTGATGTTGCTCCACGTAGAGTCGATCATCATGCCGAATACGCTGATGTTGCTATGGTTACTGTGTTTGTGATATAATGACAAGTATCCATTGGGGATGGGGACAGGGGTGGGAAGGAGATGCTGTTGTTGTAAATATAGTTTATTCATTGAATAAAGTCTTTTGTCAGCGCCGTGGCACTGGTCTTCCAGCCATGTGACAATACAGTTATTTACAATATATGCAGCTAGCCCAAATCAACTGAAATAACAATATCAAACATTCAAAGACTTACATATGGTATAGTTTGACAATTCACATACAAAAATAGCAGTTATATGTTGTATTCCTACACACTTGATACATACATGTGTATTGATTAGACCTTTACATTACGGAGTGGTTAGGTGCATAGTTTTCCTTCATAGGTTTGTATGCCTACTATGTTGTGAATTGCAAAACTATCATGTTGTTGGAGTTAACATTTTGAGATGGAGTGAGTGTTAGTAGAATGGTTTGTTTATTCTGTTAGATAGAGTGTGGTTAGCTTATAGGGTTATGCTTAAAAGGTTAATACCTCAGGTGTGTTTTTTGACTACATGAAGTAGTTTGAGTAAGTAGGTTGTTAGTAATGATGGGATAAACAATGCTTGGAGGATTGTATGTTTCAGTCATTTAGTAGTCTAGTACAGACTTTATTAGTGTCTATGTTTGTACAAAGACCCTATAATACCAAGACAGCTCACTCAGCCTGTACTGTGTAATCAAAATGATCAAACCCACCACTTGGTGTGCTGGCTGTTCCCCCGGCTAAACAGATGCCATACTATATGCACAAATGTATATATGAATGTGAAAGCTGTGTGGCGATGGCGACGAGGACGATGATGATGTGTGCCTGTTCATAGCAATCCGATATTGATGTGTATTCACGCTTACCCGCCTCATGCATGATATAACCGTATGTGTTTACATGTGAAACACCAACCAGCAGCTGGGTCAATCAAACCCACCACAAGGTGGCACCGCAAAATTTACATCACATGGGAGAGATAGGGAGTGAGCCGTCCCAGTACCATAGGGCCCCCGGTCTATAGCAACACTACCAGACTGACACACCTTTCCGAATTTGCTGGGCAAATAATTTGTACGGTGGATAACTTGGTTTGTTGGCAGCAGGCAAAGGAGCGCGTGGGGTGGTGGGAGGGGGTAGGGTGGCCATAGGTGCTTATAATAGATAGCTAATTAAATATGGCGACCTCATCACTAGGCCTGTAGAAGGGCCTGATTGGCTTGGTGAATTCTTACCAGGTTCTTGAATTCTAGTTGTGTTTGTGCATGTCTAATTCTGACTGGGAGTTCATTCCATAATTTGCTGCCTTTGTAGATAGGGGCTCTTGTCAGTCTATTTGTGAGTGGTTTAGGAACTTTGAGGAGTGTAGCATCCCCCTGCCTGGTAACTCTGGTAGTATGGTCTATGTAGTATGGTCTGTTGGTGTTGCTTCACGAAGAGTCGATCATCATGGCGAATACACAGACGTTGTCTGGTTACTGTGTGGGTGATATAAGGACAAGTATCAATTGGGGATGGTGACAAGGATGGGGGCGGGAAAGAGCTGTTGTTGATGTTGCTTCGTGCAGAATCGAGCATAATGGCGAATATGCTGACATTGCTATGGTTACTGTGTGGGTGATATAACAACAATATCAATTGGGGGCAGGAAGGAGCTGTTGTTGTCAAATATCATGGAAAATGCACTGATGTTGCTATCGTTACTGTGTAGTTGAGATAACGACAAGTATCAATTGGGAATGGGGACGGGGGTAGGAAAGAGCTGCTGTTGATGTTGCTCCACATAGAGTCGAGCGTCATCGCAAATATGCTGATGTTGCTATGGTTACTGTGTGGGTGATATAACGACAATATCAATTGGTGACGTGACAGGAAGGAACTCTTATTGTCGAAAGTCATGGCGAATACGCTGACATTGCTATGGTTGCTGTATGGTTGATGTAACGAGAAGTATCAATATTGTCAAAATGTTTTGGTGACTCGATCCACGACTTCGCACGTGGAATACAATAGATCAAATATTCACTGCCACCCAGAGTTGGGCTGAATGACAACCCTAAAATCCAATAAAAAACTGCTTCATTAGAAATAAATCATAAACAAGCCGTGGAGCCACTGATTCCAGTGTGCAGTGTTTATCTATATTGGCATGCAGTTGATGAAATGGGAGAGAATGCAAAGAAATCAAGATGACGGCCACTAATTGCTTTGGATTATTAAACTTTAAAAATTGATTAATCTACATGATTTCATAGATCCTGCACTTCAAACATAGTAGGCTATGATAGATAAGGATTTGAACAATGTATTTAGCATATTAGATTGCAAATGGGTTGCGGGAGTAACCAGGTTTGCTTGTTTGTTTGAGGTTTTACGGCCTGGCAACATCTAAAGTCATATCAGATCAGGTACCGACTTGTGAAAGTGCCCACTCATGGCATCCTTACAATGCTGCCCCACTGGGAGACCAAGCCATTGTCACCATGACATGATCTCGCATTCAGTCACATTATCCTGAAGCTGATCTAACCAGCCCTTGCCCTATACCATTAATACAGAGGGCCAGGCTAAGAAGCGACAAGTATCAATTTGGAATGTCATTGGTTTGAGTTGACCGGTGTCGCAGTTTCTGCCATCCGCCAGTTTCTGCGGTATGCCTACACTCAAATGCATTGTCAATGGCCGTGAGCAATCTTCATACAGAAAAAGGGAAATATCTCTAAAACCACAATTCTTACAAACAAATCGCTTGGTAGACATATAGAAAACAACTTTACCAAAAAGATTATATTAAATTTATAAGGTAAGGGTTCTTGCTTTCTATTAATTTTGAATAAAGCTGATGTTTTTCACTGCGCGTACCGTCAAACTCAAGGCATTGTCAATGGTCGTGAGCAATCTTCATACACAAAATACAGAAAAAGTGAAATATCTCTAAAACCACACCACCTAGAAACAAATCACTTGGTACACATATAGAAAACATCTTTACCAAAAAGATTATATTCAATTTATAAGGTTAGTGACGATGCTGTTCGATTTTGAGGCATGCGCAGAAGCGATGCATACTGCGGAAACTGGCGGACGGCGGAAACTGCGACACCGGTATTCCAACTCCCGATTTTGGGCCACCAAGTCCGGTCGCTATATATCGACCACACAATGCATTATGTGAATATAAAACAACACTGGTTACTATGAAATCCTTCGACATTCCTAACTTTTCTGCTGTGCTGTATTCATATTCCCGCTACTTGGCCGGGCGCGGTGGCCGAATCGGCAGAGTGCAAGCCTCCCATGCGGGAGATCAGGAGTTCAATTCCTGGTCGAGCCAAACCAATGACATACAAAATTGATAGTTATCGCTTCCTAGCCTGGCGCTCGGCATTAATAGAAGAGGACAAGGACTGGCTGGCTCGGTGTCAGGATAATGTGACTGGGTGGGATATTAGGTCATGGTGCCGGTGGTCTGGTCTCCCATTGGGGCAGCACTATAAAGTCACCATGAGTGTGCACTGTCACAAGTCGGTACCCGTCCTGATATGACCTTAGAATTTAGATGTTGCCAGGACATAAAACTCCAATAACCAACAACCATTCCCGCTACTCCATCTCCGCTGGTGTTCGAACCTCCTTTGATTGCTGATAATTGAGAGTGCTGGTTACCTGGTTACAGCAGCCCTCTCTCTAATTCGTTCAAGTATCTGAATCAAACTTACTGCGCATGCGATTGATTGATGGTGACGAGTTGACGATTCAAACTTGAAATCTTGAGAAGGAAATCAAACTATGTGTAAGACTACGCTCACCACCAGAAGAAGGCTGTAGAATTGGATGTGATCCCCCTGATCGTGCCAACAGTCCACTGCATATAATTGTCAGCGGTACAGTGAGTGAGCATAAGGGCCGCTGAGGCGTGGGCGAGCGGGTGGCGCCACTCAGGGAGGTGAGGTGGTACCAGTAGATAACCTAATGGATAGAGGTAACCATCCGATGACTTAGTGGCTGGGGAGCAGATAAGATCTTCTGGTTTATTATACTCATATAATGGCCTATGCAGCATATATACAGTATAAGCCCGTTAAACCAAACTTGAAGGTACCCTACAAATTTGTTTGGATTAACCGATCATTGGTTTAACCGAGCTTTGGCTTTGACTTTGACTTTGAGTAAGTGTGTATTGCACATGTAATATACAATGTATGTGGACACTTTGATTATTGTTTTTTATGTATATACAGTATAACCCCATTAAACCAAGCTCGGTTAAACCAAACAATTGGTTAATGCAAACTTTTTTCGGTGGCCCGGCAAAATACTACCATTTATCATATAAAAAAGTCAGTGGGGTTTCAGATACCTTATAACCACATGAAAGTTTGGTTTAACTGGACCGGAAGTGGCCTGGAGTCTGACAATTTTGTTTGGATTAACCGATAATTCGTATCACTCGGACAAGAAGACAGACAACAGTTTATAGACAATCTTTTATTCTAGGGAATATATATATCTGATATAAATAATAGTTATAAATATCATAAATATTTAATCATAGCCTGTGATGAGGCTGGCATGAGGCTGGCTCAGCAATGGGTGCGACTGGCGCGAGTGTGAACGAGGAAGGCTGGCTTCCGTACATCAGATGCATTGTCGGTGCGAAGGGCGTCAAGGTGATGCCAAATTCTGAATAATTAGATAACACAGGGAATTACAACTAGATAACAAGAACAATAAGGATAAGAATAACAGACCATCAGCACTTAACCCCTTAGAAAATCGGGTTGGGTGGGTGGGAGAGTTAGAAGTGGCCAGAGCCAGTAACAGGTGAGACGTGAGGAGCGGGGAGGGTTGGGGTCACGTGCTGCAGAAGCACCCCTTGCCTCGTTCGCGAATTAAACATGTTGCCTCTGCAACATGCACAATTTGGATTAACCAACTTTGGTTTAACCAACTTTTTTATATGATAAATGGTAGTATTTTGGCGGGCCGCAGACAAAAGTTTGGATTACCCGATCATTTGTTTAACGGGGTTATACTGTATATATATATTATATATATATCGTGTTCATGTACCCACCAGCTGAAACAGACTTATCACTTCAATGCACGTCATTCACTTCATTAAAGTTGCAGAATTGGATTGTTTTGAATTTGTGTCATGTATTCTAGATGAATATATTAAAGTTGCATAGTCCGATGCTTTTGAATTTCTGCCATTTTCTGAGATAAATTCATTATGCTAATCATAATAGTCTATTTTAGTTTAGTGTGAAGTAACTTTGATATTAAATGGCTAACTTTGGAGATATTTGATGTCAAAACATGCCAAATTAATTTTGAGAAGCATGCCGAAACTCTGACACCATAGACTTCAGTAGTAACAGGTTCTATTAAATTGACTTATCCCGACCGACCTTCTATGCATAGAATAAGCTTAATAAGTGCACCAGTATCTAAGTTCAATATATAGAATTAAGTCTCAATAATTGTTTTGTTTTTGAAAATTTAATGTTTTTATCGACTATGCCGCTTTAAGTTGCTAATATCTACCTTACTTTTGTAGTAATTCTTTTATTTTAGTTGGTCACCATCGGAGATATTTGAAATGAAATCATGTTCACAGCCCCGTGGGCGAGCCCATTCGCAAATGGGGGTGGTGCGTTACACAGACCACTCCTGATTATCATGGGCGATAATTGGGATTATGGGCACACATTATCGCCCATTATAATCAGTGGCCTCTCTAAGCTGGTACCCCTGTTTGGGAATGGGGTTTACCTTCCCGTTGGCGCCTCACATATTCACATATTGGCATTCACACATCTACATATTCACATTCACATGTCATATTCAAATATTCATATTCACATTCTCATATTGGCATATTCAAATATTCATATTCGCACATTCTCATATTCATGCATTCACATTTTCACATATTCAGACATTCACACATTTACATATTCACACATTCACATATTCACACATTCACATTTTCACATTCATATATTCATACATTCACATATTCACACATGCATACGTTCACATATTCACACATTCACAGAATCACATATTCACACATTCACACATTCATACATTCACATACTCACACATTCACATTTTCACATTCACATATTCAAACATTGACATTTTCACATAGTCACATTTTCACAGTCACATTTTCACATTCAAACATTCACATATTCACATTCACATATTCACACATTCACATATTCACACATTCACATATTCACACATCCACACAATCACACATTCACATATTCACACATTCATATTCACACATTCACATATTCACATATTCAAACAATCACACATTCACATTTTCACATTCACATATTCACATTCACACATTCACATATTCACACATTCACATATTCACACATTCACATTTTCACATATTCACACATTTACGTATTCACACATTCACATATTCACATATTCCAAAAATCACACATTCAAACCTTCACATATTCACAAAATCACACATTCAAACCTTTACATATTCATATATTCACACATACACATATTCACACATTCACTTGTATTCTGTAAACTTGTTTGTGTTCTAAAATTGGTGGGTTCCCAATATGTTAATATTTGTTTCAGTTTTTGTCTACATTTTGTACATAGTCAGCATTTGTAATACTGTGTAACCATGCAATTAGTGTTTAATCTAGATATACTATGTTTGTTTTTGTCTACATTTTGTACATAGTCAACATTTGTAATACTGTGTACCCGTGCAATTAGTGGTTTAATCTAGATATACTATGTTAGTTTTTGTCTACATTTTGTACATAGTCAACATCTGTAATACCGTGTAACCATGCAATTAGTGTTTAATCTAGATATACTATGTTTGTTTTTGTCTACATTTTGTACATAGTCAACATTTGTAATACTGTGTACCCGTGCAATTAGTGTTTTAATCTAGATATACTATGTTAGTTTTTGTCTACATTTTGTACATAGTCAACATTTGTAATACTGTGTACCCGTGCAATTAGTGGTTTAATCTAGATGTACTATGTTAGTTTTTGTCTACATTTTGTACATAGTCAACATTTGTAATACTGTGTACCCGTGCAATTAGTGGTTTAATCTAGATGTACTATGTTAGTTTTTGTCTACATTTTGTACATAGTCAATATTCGTAATACTGTGTACCCGTGCAATTAGTGTTTTAATCTAGATATACTATGTTAGTTGTTGTCTACATTTTGTACATAGTCAACATCTGTAATACCGTGTACCCGTGCAATTAGTGGTTTAATCTAGATGTACTATGTTAGTTTTTGTCTACATTTTGTACATAGTCAATATTCGTAATACCGTGTACCCGTGCAATTAGTGTTTTAATCTACATGTACTATGTTAGTTTTTGTCTACATTTTGTACATAGTCAATATTCGTAATACCGTGTACCCGTGCAATTAGTGTTTTAATCTACATGTACTATGTTAGTTTTTGTCTACATTTTGTACATAGTCAATATTCGTAATACCGTGTACCCGTGCAATTAGTGGTTTAATCTAGATGTACTATGTTAGTTTTTGTCTACATTTTGTACATAGTCAACATCTGTAATACCGTGTACCCGTGCAATTAGTGTTTTAATCTAGATGTACTATGTTAGTTTTTGTCTACATTTTGTACATAGTCAATATTCGTAATACTGTGTACCCGTGCAATTAGTGGTTTAATCTAGATGTACTATGTTACTTTTTGTCTACATTTTGTACATAGTCAACATCTGTAATACTGTGTACCCATGCAATTAGTGTTTTAATCTAGATGTACTATGTTAGTTTTTGTCTACATTTTGTACATAGTCAACATTCGTAATACCCTGTACCCGTGCAATTAGTGGTTTAATCTAGATGTACTATGTTAGTTTTTGTCTACATTTTGTACATAGTCAACATCTGTAATACCGTGTACCCGTGCAATTAGTGGTTTAATCTAGATGTACTATGTTAGTTTTTGTCTACATTTTGTACATAGTCAATATTCGTAATACCGTGTACCCGTGCAATTAGTGTTTTAATCTAGATGTACTATGTTAGTTTTTGTCTACATTTTGTACATAGTCAATATTCGTAATACCGTGTACCCGTGCAATTAGTGGTTTAATCTAGATGTACTATGTTAGTTTTTGTCTACATTTTGTACATAGTCAACATCGTAATACTGTGTACCCGCAATTAGTGTTTAATCTAGATTACTATTAGTTTTTCTACATTTGTACATAGTCAACATTCGTAATACGTCCCGTGCAATAGTGTTTAATCTAGATGTACTATGTTAGTTTTTGTCTACATTTTGTACATAGTCAACATCGTAATACCTGTACCCGTGCAATTAGTGGTTTAATCTAGATGTACTATGTTACTTTTCGTCTACATTTTGTACATAGTCAATATTCGTAATACCGTGTACCCGTGCAATTAGTGTTTTAATCTAGATGTACTATGTTAGTTTTTGTCTACATTTTGTACATAGTCAACATTCGTAATACGGTGTACCCGTGCAATTAGTGGTTTAATCTAGATGTACTATGTTAGTTTTTGTCTACATTTTGTACATAGTCAACATTCGTAATACTGTGTCCCCGTGCAATTAGTGGTTTAATCTAGATGTACTATGTTAGTTTTTGTCTACATTTTGTACATAGTCAACACTTGTAATACTGTGTACCTGTGCAATTGGTGTTTTAATCTAGATGTACTATGTTAGTTTTTGTCTACATTTTGTACATAGTCAATATTCGTAATACCGTGTATCCATGCAATTAGTGGTTTAATCTAGATGTACTATGTTAGTTTGTGTCTACATTTTGTACATAGTCAACATCTGTAATACCATGTACCCGTGCAATTAGTGGTTTAATCTAGATATACTATGTTAGTTTTCGTCACACCTTTGAAGGTTAGATTTGTACATTGATTTGCGGAAGGGAATTATTATTATTAATTGTTCTATTCATTATCGACCAACCACTATTCTTGATGTATTCACTCCTTATCCTACATCCTGGTACTGGTGGCGCCACCATCGACCCTGACCCTAACTACGGGCGCTCCCATTGTCATCCGCGCCCGAGAATATTATATAGCTTCTATACACATAGTTCTCGCCATGAAAAGCCTACAGCTTTCCTGTGACATCAATGCTTTGTGCCTTTTTGACTCTCCAGATAAGGGAACCTGACGGGTTAAATCGATAGCCTTTGTCATATCTGATACTGATTTAGATTTACTAAAAACGCGCTGCTCACAAAAGTTGTAGAGCTTATACAGTTAAATACTGTATAGTAATCCCCGGCCTGTTCAATGAGGCCCATCAATTATTAATATTTAATAAAGGGTTTTTCTTCTGCTGTTTATTGTACCGGATGCAGCTATCGCGGATTCATATAAAAGTTGCATACTCTGATGGTTTGAGTTTTTATCATTTTCAGAGATAACTAACTATATTAATATTATTAGGTTGATCGCTATAATCTACCATGCTTTAGTTTGAAGTAACTTTTTTTACATGGCTAACTTTTGAGATATTTGTAGCGGAAACATTCCAAATTAATTTTGGCAAGCACACCAAAACTCTCACACCATGGGCTTCTGCAGTAACGAGTTCTATTTACTTGGCTTAGCATTCAGTTCTAAGTGATAACAAAAGTTTGATAAGTGCACCAGTGTCTAAGTTAGATATGTACAATCAAATTCAGATCACTGTTTTGGTTTTGAAAATTTGAGATTTTCATCGCACTATGCAGCTTTAAGGAAATGAAACCACAAAGCAGTTGAGTCAAGTTGGATATCCATTCAAGATGCCTAAGTCCTGTAAAGGGACGGGAAGCGGGACGTAGCTAAGGTGGTAGAGTGTCCACCTGTGAAGATGTTGGTCATCCGATCGATCCTGCTCAGCAGACCCATTTGCAGTTTGGGCTATTTTCCATTCCAACCAGCAGTCAACAACTGGTTCATCAAAGGCTGTGGTCTGTGATGTCCTGTCAGCGGAAAAGTGCATAAAAAAGACTCCTCGCTGCTTATCAGAAAGAGAGCCTATGTGACAGCAGTGGGTTTCCTCCAAAAAAATATATCAGAATGACCATATGTGTGATGTCCAATAGCAGATGATAAAAATCAATGTACTCTAGAGGCATTGTTAAATAAAACAAGATTTTCTTTTTTTACTTCTTGTGTGAATCATTGTACAATGCTGCAATGTGCTTCACCTCCAACCTTAGATGCTCCAGCAACCAGTCTCATGGACAGGGCTGCTAAACAAGCTTGTAGAAAAAGTGTCAGAAGGATGGATTATGTATATAAATAACTACATGAATTCTTAATCTAATCACATTGATTTTCATATCATCGGATATTGGATGTCAAACATATGGTCATTCTGACATATTTCTTTGGAGGAAACCCGCTGCCGCCATATAGGCTACTCTTTCCGATAAGCAGCACAGGGTCTTTTACATGCACTTTCCCACAGACAGGACAGCACATACCACAGCCTTTGATGAACCAGTTGTGGACCACTGGTTGGAACGGAAAATAACACAAACTGCAAATGTGTCCACTGAGCAGGATCGATAGGATGACCGACACCTTCACAGGTGGACACTCTACTGCCTGAGCTACGTCCCACCTCCCACACACACAGGAAGTGGTATTTCATTTAATGTCGCGTATTAATAGCACGATTTCGCCACAATCCACAGTAGAAATAAAAGTAGTCCAACATCCTTCTCAGGTTTACTTGTATGTTTGTTGGCGTTTTAAATCCTTGCAACATCTAAGGTCATATTTGGAAGGGTACCGACGTGGGTTTTCCCACCAGAACTGTACCACATGACTGCGCATGGAGCAGCTCACCACTCAGCGCTCAAACCCTGGACAGTCAACACCTGCTCAAAATCACCCACCCACCACACCTCTTGTGCAAGGGGGAGCATGGGTAGGGTTGTGAGGTTTGAGTCCACATAGGGACGTTGTCCCTTAGGTTCAGGGGACGGGGCGGGGGTGAGGTACACACTCATGGTGACTTTATAGTATTGTTCCACTGGGAAACCAGGCTGCCGGCACCATAACCCAATTTTCCACTCAGTCACCTTATCCTGATACTGTGCTATCCAGTCCTTGTCCTATCCTAGTAATGCAGAGTGCCAGGGTAGGTAGCGATAGGTATTAATGTTGTATCTCAATAGACATGGATTAATAAACCTACCTGATTAGACCAAAGGAGTTGAAACAAATAAACCATAGCAATATGCTGAGTAAATGAGCACATCAATTCATAATTTAAGAAGCAAAATATATTATTCACATACCTTTTATATTTACCCGCTACTTTTGGAGGAATATTTGATTAAATAACATCAATTAATAAGACTTTAAAACTCGAATTGAGAGCATTTGGTGACCACCATCTTGGTTGTTTTGCATTCTCTTTCACTTCATCAACTCTGTGCCAATATATAAAAACACTGGATGATGGAACCAGGAACTTATCATCTCTGATTGGTTGATTGATAGTGATACCAAACAGTTTTTGCTCCTTTTTAGACATGGTTGTCTTTCACCCCTACTCTCAGCATAGCAGCAAAACACACGTAGAATAATAATTCATAAAAGCGGAGACACAACTGGTTTATATCGGCATATTATTTGATTCAGTTTGTTTCTTAGTTCAGGTAATGAGTTATTAGGTAATGTTACAGTTGCATAGTCCGATGGTTTTGAGATTCCATCATTTTTCTGAGATAAATATATTAAATTTGTTGTCATAATCTACCTTACTTTGATTTGAAGTAACTTTTATTTTAAATGGCTAACTTTTGAGATATTTGAAATGTAAGCATGTAAAATTAGTTTTGGCAAGCATGCCAAAACTCTGACACCATATAGGTTTCTGCACTAACAGGTTCTATTAAATTGGCTCAGTGTTCCCTTCTATATGGCGACAACTGCTTTCCTGAGTGCATCAGTATCTAACTCACATATGTAAAACAAATCTAGATAATTGCTTTGGTTTTGAAAAGCTGATCCTTCATCGGACTATGCAGCTTTAAATGGCCTTGTCATTAATGATCCAACTCACCGTAATGCCCGCCCCACCCCACCCTGCCCCGTCCCCCGAGCCTAAGGGACCACGTCCCTATGTGGACTCGAACCTTACAACCCTACCCCTGCTCCCCTTGCACAAGAGGTGTGGGTGGGTGATTTTGAGCAGGTGTTGACTGTCCGGGGTTTGAGCGCTGAGTGGCGAGCTGCTCGGTGTGCGGTCACGTCGTACAGTTCCACGTGAATAGGCAAGCGGCCTGTGCGAATCGCCTGTAGCCTCAAGGTGGTGCCACCGCAAGTGCGCGATTGCTGAACAATCTTTGGTGGTTCGCGGGCGTCGGGTAAGGTTAGACTCTGTGGTTCGGTGTCGGTCCAAGTTTTATAGTGCTGCTGAGCTTTGGTGTAGGCATCGTGTCTCCGCCCGTCAATTACACATGTTAGACCATGAACAATCCCCACAAACAAGACAGAGACATTTCCATCCTTACAGGTATAATCAGCAAATCAATGATTTATTGTACATTCAAATGACCATCCTCCAGTCCACGTGTACAAAATATGATCTCCTTAACATCTTGTAAACGTGCCGGCTGGTGGTGTGGGTGGTGTGGACAAGTCAAATGAAAGCACTACAGGTAATGAAGGAAACAGGTTAAGAGTGAAAAGTAAGAGAATGAGACTCTTCAATTTATTGACTTATATAGGCTTTTCAGAATTCAAGATGGCCGTGATCACATGATTCCATTCATCAATCACAGTACAATGCAGTGGTCACATGACTTAATCCTCCAATTAGAATACAATGCAGTGGTCAATGATCATAACAATACCATGTGGGGGGGGGAGGGGGCATGTGAGGTGACTCTTCCAAAGACTGTTCTTAGCCAAGCTCGGAAGTGACACTCCCTCCAAAGACTATTCAATTATACAAATTCTATACCTAATGAATAATAGTTTACCAATTTCACACCTCCTCCATATGCCTTTGGGTTTTTATATATTAACTTTTATCATTATATAGACAGTTTGCAATTTATTATAGTAACTTCACCTCGGTTCACATGTATCAAATCGGACAATTTTACAATCTGCAAAGCCTGATTATACATGTTATTGTTTATGTTGTTCATAGCCACTCATCATCTCATCTATAAGTGGTTAAACTGCCCCAAGCTATTAATGTTGGGAGAGCAGTTCCTCGGTGCTGCGAAAAAGAAATGTTATTTAAAGTTGCATGGTCCGATGGCGTTTGAGTTTTTGTCTTATTTTTTAGACAAATATATCAAACTGATCGTTATGAGCTAGTAATTATTAGTCTGGAGTCATTTTGATGAAAAATGATTAGTTTTGAAGCAATTTGAACTGAAAGAACCCAAAATAATTTGACAAGCTTGCCAACGGTCCTGTGGCCATGACCCAGATGGTCATCTCGCGGTGACCACGTGATGTGAGATGACCTACTAATCCTGGAACCTGACAGGGCTGTAGGTAGGTATTTCTGTTTGGGAGGTGAATATTCTGGGAACGGATTGGTGCCATATGCCCATGGCACGAGGGTTTTTAACCAAATATTATTTTGTAGAAAGGTTAATTTGATTCATATCTATCGATTTGACCAAGTAGCATCGAATATCCAACATCACATATACATCAGTATATGATTGACATCATCCCAATGGCAGAAATTTCAAAACATCAAACTATGCAACTACTGACCAAACTGCACATTCTATGATTCAGCCGGGCCTGAGCATTAATGGTTTAACGGGATCCGCCGCAATTGCGCAGGTTTCTGGGTTTAATGCCATGATTGCAGCAGCCGTTCTGGTCATGCCTCTGCATCATCGTTTGGACGGGATCCATCGCAAATGCGCCGTTCCACAGTGTATGCATCGGAGAACGGCCTGGAGTCGTAGCACCATATCAGTTTCTACACTCACATATGACAAACTGCAAGCTCTGTGATCCCGAGCCCTCCGCCTGCGCATATCCTGCAG
Organism: Branchipolynoe longqiensis; assembly: GCA_030323885.1. Lineage (NCBI taxonomy): Eukaryota > Metazoa > Annelida > Polychaeta > Phyllodocida > Polynoidae > Branchipolynoe > Branchipolynoe longqiensis. Next base: position 6,589,081 of record CM059198.1, read on the forward strand.
AACGGCTGCTGCCATCATAGCATTAAGCCGGTGCATTTGCGATGGATCCCGTCCAAACGATAACGCATGACCAGAACAGTTGCTGCCATCATAGCATTAAACCTGGAGATCTACGCATTTGCAGCGGATCCCGTCAAGCCATTAATGCTCAGGTCCGGCTATATATTAGCATATGGCTGCTGCCATCATAGCACTAAGCGCAGAACCCAGTGCATTGGTGATGGATCCCGTCCAAATGATAGTGCACAGGCACAACTACAATGGCTGCTGCCATCATAGCATTAAAACCGGAAACCTGTGTATTTGCAGTGGATCCCATCAAACTATTGTAGTGGTCTGCACTGACCTCTCAGGCAAGTAACCACATAGACAGGTAGGCGTGGGGAGTGTATTGATATCAGGGAGCCTAGGTGGTGTAATGGTTAGCACACTGGCCCGGAATGCAAAGAGATGTTGATTCGAGTCCCGCTCTAGGCGCAATATTTACCATTTTCATCACCCCCTGACACTGGTTGACGTGGCCATGATCCTGTACAAGCTATGCGCTGTAGGTTGTTGAACCTACCCTGTGTATGTATGTGTTAGTGTTGCATTGGTATGTATGTAATTGTAAGCATTACAAGACTTACAATTCCAGGGGGACGAGTGTAGTGGTCTGCACTGACCTCTCAGGCAAGTAACCACATAGACAGGTAGGCGTGGGGAGTGTATTGATATCAGGGAGCCTAGGTGGTGTAATGGTTAGCACACTGGCCCGGAATGCAAAGAGATGTGGGTTCGAGTCCCGCTCTAGGCGCAGTATTTCCCATTTTCATCACCCCACGACACTGGTTGCCGTGATCAGGATCCTGTACAAGCTTTGCGCTGTATGGTTGTTGAACCTACCCTGTGTATGTATGTGTTAGTGCATTGCCTGTATGTATGTAATTGTAAGCATTACAATACTTACAATTCCAGGGGGACGAGTGTAGTGGTCTGCACTGACCTCTCAGGCAAGTAACCACATAGACAGGTAGGCGTGGGGAGTGTATTGATATCAGGGAGCCTAGGTGGTGTAATGGTTAGCACACTGGCCCGGAATGCAAAGAGATGTGGGTTCGAGTCCCGCTCTAGGCGCAATATTTCCCATTTTCATCACCCCCACGACACTATTAATGCTCAGGCCTGACTGATGTGGCCAGCATGGAACCGCTGCTGCATTAGCTAATCCAAAAGATCTGAAAGTCAAAAACTTTCAAATGCACATATCTCACATATGGTTCACTCCTTTTTACATTCAATAAAAAAAAACGTTTTCCTTTTATCTACAGTGTAAATGAAAACTTTTAACGGGCACAAAACACATGTGTGTGCGTGCTCACATACAATTAGACCACCAAGGATATGCGTACTGCTTGCATTTCTCATGTACATATTGCTCTGTTTTTATTTACTGTTATTTCATCCATGTCTCATCCTCCCTCACACCATACATATTCCCGATGGCACATGCAATTTTAACTGACAAATGTAAAAATTTCAACATTTAAATTACCCAAATTGATTAATTATATTTATAGAATTGACCAAACAGCATTGAATATCCAACATGGAGGGGAGGGGCAACATCCACCTCATTTCCCCTTCCCCTCTATGGCCCTGCACAGTAGGCCTACTTGGTCGGGGGAGGCTAATGAGGTCACAAGATTGGCCTAATTGGTTAATGGCCTCCCTGCATAATGGGTGTTCCAAAGTGAGTGTCCAAAGGGGTGAGGTTATAAATTCACGGGTTATTCTGTATATGCTGTCCCAAATCATTAGCTAATAGTAATACACCAGTATCTAAGTTGGATATAAATGTAAGTAGTTTTTTAATTTTGACAAAATTATATTTCATCAGACCATGCAACTTTAATTGGAATACAAATTTTGAAGAAGAGGGGAAAAAAAGTGGTACCACATTCTAAAACCAGACGGATAGTGGTAGTTAGTACCATATTGTAACACTAGGGGCGTGGGGTGATTAGTACCATATTGTAACGCTAGAGGGTTCGGGGTGGTTATACCCCAGTCACACGAGGCCTGCGTTTGCTAACGATCGATTCGCGACGTCAAAACCTCCTCCTTGCGCCATCCTTAGGCCCTCATTGAGTCCTGGCGCCGCGAAATCGCCAACCTTATATTTTATTTTTAAATTTACCAGATTTGGAGAATGAAAATGTAGTCTAAATTTTGAGACAAGCACCAACAACCAGACGGAATGGCTGACTGAATGGGTTCAGTGCCAGCCTCACATTTAGTAGGTTGTGGGATTCTAACCCTGGTCAGTTCAAACCAATGAGTTAAAAATTGATACATGTCGCTTCTTAGCCTGGCACTCCGCTCGGCATTAATAGGATAGGGCAAGGACTGGTTGGCTCACTGTCAGGATAATCTGACTGAATGCGACATCAGGTCATGATGCTGGCGCCTTGTCTCCCAGTGTGGAAGCACTATAAAGTTGCCATGAGTGCACACTGTCACAAGTCGCCACCTGTTCTGATATGTCCTTAGATGTTGCCAGGACTTAAAACTCCAACAATCAACCTTAAAAATTGATACTTGTCACTACCTAGTCTAACGCTCGGTATTTCTGGGAGTGGATAAGGAGCAAAACGATTATACCTTACTTAACTGAATAAATACCACTATGTTCCATTATGTGTTCCGCATTACTGAATTATGTGTGAATTTGCGTAAAATCGTGATTTCACTGTTCTCGTAATTTCAAGCCATTAAGTTCCAGGTTTTTTGTTTATTTACATTGATCCAATATTCCAGAATAAATGTGATTGAATGCATGTGAAATTTACAGTAACCCTTTATTAACTGTGGCTTTTTCATTCCACTGCCTAAATCGTCTCAATAAACTATAATTAAAGGCATAATTGTGTATGAGGGAGAGGGAGCTCAGGTGGTAGAGTGTCCACCTGTGAAGGTGTCGGTCATTCTATCGATCCTGCTCAGTGGACACATTTGCAGTTTGGGCTATTTTCCAACCAGTGGTCCACAACTGGTTCATCAAAGGCTGTTGTATGTACTGTCCTGTCTGTGGGAAAGTGCCTATAAAAGACCCCTTGCTGCTTATCGGAAAGAGTAGTGTATGTGGCAGCAGGTTTCCTCCAAATAAATATGTCAGAATGACCATATGTTTGACATCCAATAGCCGTTGATATGAAAATCAATGTGCTCTAAATAAAACTAGCTTTACTTTTTACCAGTGGCCGAATCGGGAGAGTGCTGGACTCGCGTGTAGGAGATCGGGAGTTCGGTTCTCAGTCGAGTCAAACCAATGACTTATAAAATGTATACTTGTCACTTCCTAGCCAGGCACTCGGCATTATTAGAATAGAGTAAGGCCTGGTTGGTTTAGTGTCAGGATAATGTGACTGAGTGGGATACCCGCTTGTGGTGCTAGTGGCCTGGTCTCCCAGTGGGGCAGCACTATAAAGTGAGTACACTGTCACAAGTCGGTACCCGTCCTGATATGACCTTAGATGTTGCGAGGATGTAAAACAACAAACTTTCTGGTTAGATTGGCTGAGTATCAAAGGAGTTGCCATACTCGTCTTCTTTATATGATATGTGTCCAAAGTAATTAAACCATTTAAATACCCTCATGTTATTTATTGCATGTCAAGTCCCAAAGGGGAGCGGGACGTAGCTCAGGCGGGAGAGTATCCACCTGTGAAGCTGTCAGTCATCGGATCGATCCTGCTCAGTGGACCCATTTGCAGTTTGGGCTATTTTCTGTTCCATCAAAGGTTGTGGTATGTGTTGTCCTGTCTGTGGGAAAGTGCATATCAAAGACCCCTTGCTGGTTATCGGAAAGAGTAGCCTATGTGGTGGCAGTGGGTTTCCTCCAAAGAAATATGTCAGAATGACTATATGTTTGACGTCCAATAGCCGATGATAAAAATCTATGTGCTCTAGAGGTGTCGTTAAATAAAACAAGCTTTTCCTTTTCATGACTCTTCAGAATGACTATCCTTTTTTTAAGAGGTGTCATTAAAGAAAACTAACTTTCCTTTTAAAGTCCAGTATGTTCCACTCAAACAGAGTTAGTCGAAGTTTATTTATAACGAATTCACACTCCACGATCTCAGCTTTCGAATAAATTTACCTATTAGAGAATTCACTATCTTGACTGAACTATTGACATTGATAGAATATACAAGTATGCAGAATCAATTATCTAAGCTTTTGAATATATTTATTCAGTTCTGTCGATTAAAGAGAAAAATGCTCACCTTATTGCCTCATCAGATTACTAACATATAATTGGCGCATAATTTCCGAATCGTGGTTGAATCGAGGATGGGAGCCGGTCACCCACCACGCCCCAAGCGGCATAGCCAAACTTCACTGACCTACAAACCTTCCCTCCACCCTATCACCATTCGGCCTCGCTACACCCTACCGTTAACTTCAATTTACCACACCCACCCACCCTCTTCTTTAAGGAGTACTTCGTAGGGGTCGGCTCCGGGCGGCCTCCGAGGTGCAGATGATCGGGGAAGGCTCCCTCGACTTGGACAAGATCGACTGACTTCCCCACTGAGATGCTGAGTGAAATTAAAGTTGCATAGTTCGATGGTTTTGAGTTTCTGTCATTTTCTGAGATAAATATATTAAGTTGTTCACTATGATCTACCTTACTCCAGTTTGAAGCAATTTTTAAAATTTTAAATGGCTATCTTTTGAGATATTTGAAGTGCAAACATTCCAAATTAATTTTGGCAAGCACGCCAAAAGTCTGACACCATAAGCTTCTGCAGTAAGGGGTTCTATTAAATTCCCGCAGTGTTCCATTCTATGTGCCTACAAATGTCTAATGAGTGCACCAGTAGCTAAGTTAGATATGTAGAATAAAATCTAGATAATGGGCGACATTTGGCATAGTTAATTTTTCCGACACTTGATGGCGCGTCGGTACTAGTGGGCCTAAACGGCCATTGACAATGCATTGAGTTTGCCGGTATGCGCAGTACAAAACGTTTATTTTATTCAAAATTAATAGAAATGCAGAACCCTAACCGTATAAATTTAATATAATCTATTCGTTGAATATGCTTTCTATATGTGTACCAAACAGATGGTTCTATGTGGTGTGGTTTTAGAGATATTTCACTTCTTCTGTATGAATATAATTCAAGATTGCTCACGGCCATTGACAATGCATTGAGTTTGCCGGTACGCGCAGTGCAAAACTTCTATTTTATTCAAAATTAATAGAAATACAGAACCCTAACCGTATAAATTTAATATAATCTATTTGTTGAATATGTTTTCTATATGTGTACCAAACAGATGGTTCTATGTGGTGTGGTTTTAGAGATATTTCACTTTTTCTGTATGAAGATTGCTCATAGCCATTGAGTTTGCAGTGTGACAGTGTGCTGTTTATGCCCACTAGTTCAGTGGCGACGCCAACGGCAGGAATTTGAACTCAAAAATCGGATGTTTTGGTTTTGAATATTTGATGAGTCATCGGACTATGCAGCTTTAATTGTAAAGTTAAAATACACAAACCCCCATTCCAACTCCCATATTGGTCTCCGCCTTCCCTTCTTCGAATCAGACAGTAACAAATAGTTGGTCCACTCTGATTGCCTTGTCGTGTTATGAATTATAAAAGTATACAAGGTTTAACAAATAACAAAATTAACACAATTTAACTGAAAACGATGTAACACGTCCATTGTATTTTATTGTCCTTTGCCATACAACAGAGCCCAACAAGCTATAACAATATTTACTATTCCAACATTATTGATTTATATCACACAATAAATACAATGCAGAATCGATCACTCCACAAAGAATGCCTGGTATTTCATTCCATTTCAATAAACACTCAACTACCCTGACCTAGATCATCCACCCTGACCTAGATCATTAAAAAAAATGTGTTAACAACTTAAAAATGTTTAAAAGTTCTTAAATTAAAACAAAACAAGATTGACAAATTACATTTTTTTAATTAAAATTCTTTTTTGTTTGTTAAAGAAAAAAAAAAGAGTTTAATATTCTTCGCCCTCGCCCTCTTCCTCTCCTTCGACAGAGTCGACGCCGACCTCCTCGTAATCCTTCTCGAGCGCCGCGAGGTCCTCGCGCGCCTCTGAGAACTCGCCCTCCTCCATGCCCTCCCCCACGTACCAGTGCACGAAGGCGCGCTTGGCGTACATGAGGTCGAACTTGTGGTCGAGGCGGGCCCACGCCTCTGCGATGGCCGTCGTGTTGCTGAGCATGCACACAGCCCGCTGAACCTTGGCCAGATCACCGCCGGGCACGGCGGTGGGCGGCTGGTAGTTGATGCCCACTTTAAAGCCGGTGGGACACCAGTCGACGAACTGGATGGAGCGTTTTGTTTTGATGGTGGCGATGGCGGCGTTGACGTCCTTGGGGACGACGTCACCGCGGTACAGCATGCAGCACGCCATGTACTTACCGTGACGGGGGTCACACTTCACCATCTGGTACGGGCAACGTGGTGAAAATAATAATAACAATAATAATAATAAGTAATAATAATGATAGTAATAATTATTAGTAATAAATAATAATAATGATAGTAATAATTATAATTACATAATAATAATGATAGTAATAATTATTAGTAATAAATAATAATGATAGTAATAATAATTATTATTAAATAATAATAATGGTAGTAATAATTAATAATAATATATAGTGATAATGATAGTAGTAATCCGTATTAATTAATAATAAATAATAATAATAATAATAAATAGTAATAATGATAATGATAGTAATACTAACTACTATTAGTAGTAATAACTAGTAATAACTAATAATAAATCATAATACATCATAGTAATCATAATTATAAATCATAATAATGATAGTAATAATTATTAATAATAAATACTAAATAATAACAATAATGAATAATAATAATAAATAATACAAATACATAATAATAATAAATAAATATAATTAATAGTATAGTAATACTACATTGGTATTAAAATTTGACATTCATACCGATATCAATTTGGCAGGCTTTTGCTTCAAATATGTTGACAGTTTATTTTTAATAAAAGTCACTTCAACCTGGAGTAAGATAGATTATAAAGACTAACCTGATATATTTATTGAAAAAAGAAGAAAAGATAGAAACTCGGAAGTATCAGACGATGCAAGTTTAACAGTTTTGTTTCAGACGTTCATGTGATATTTTCCAGTTCCTTTACGACCTTTGCTCCCAGTTTGTTAAATTTCTTCTTTTTTTAGGGGCATACTTTAGTTGATTAAGAAGCGGAAATTCCAAGAGTGAACAATTGGTCTTCCTCATTCCACTGCTCATTGCCCTATCCTAGTAATGTAGAGTGCCAGGCACCGTAGCGACAATTATACATTTTTAAGTCATCGGTTTGACTCGACCAGGGTGTTCCAACCCCATGACATACCAAAATGGGAGACGGGCGCTCAACTCATTTGGCCATCCCATTTGGTTTAAAGCTTAAAATATATAAAAAAATTGTTTAAAAAGAAGAAGAATGTCTATTTCAACGGGTGTCGTGATAGGATAGGATAGAATAGGATAGGATAGGATAGAATAGGAAAAGGACCGGTCAGGGAAGCGCAAGGTAACTAATGGATGCACCTGATTGGCTGGCTCGAAGCAGGCGTTGGTGATCTCGGCCACTGACAGCTGCTCATGGTAAGCTTTCTCCACGCTGATGACCGGCGCGTAGGTGGCCAACGGGAAGTGGATTCTGGGATAGGGGACCAGGTTGGTCTGGAACTCGGTCAGGTCAACATTGAGGGCCCCGTCGAAACGCAGCGACGCTGTGATGGAGGACACAATCTGCGCGATGAGGCGGTTCAGGTTGGTGTAGGAGGGACGCTCGATGTCCAAGTTCCTGCGACAGATGTCGTAGATGGCCTCGTTGTCGACCATGAAGGCGCAGTCCGAGTGCTCCAGGGTCGTGTGGGTCGTGAGGATCGAGTTGTAAGGCTCGACTACAGCAGTGGAAACCTGCAAAAGGAAGCGGGCACAATTTACACAGCAGCCAGCAACTTTCTATTAATTTGTTGTTTGTGCGTAAATAATAATTATTACTATTGTCGTGGGGAGGGTGATGAAAATGGGCCGTGAATATGCCTTATACTGCCGACACCACCAATCAATCAATCAATCAGTGATGAAAATGGGAAATATTTTGCCTAGAGCGGGAATCGAACCCACATCTCTTGCATTCCAGGCTAGTGTGCTAATCATTACCCCACCTTGGCTCCCTGATGTCATCACCATATCCACGCCCCCCTGTCTATGCGGCTGCTTGCCTTAGAGGTCAGTGCCGACTACTACACTCGTCCCCCTGGAATTGTAAGTCCCCAACAACCTGCAACCCAATGGTCCGATAATATACCTGCGGGGCGGGGTAGATTGAGAACTCTATAACTACTAGGACATAAAACCCCAGCAACCTGTAACCTGTGGTGTTCTCTGTGCCGGAGTGGTTAGAGTGTGTGACTTTTTTCTAGGTCAGACTCCTAATCTGAAGGTCGGCGGTTCGATTCCCCGTGCCCCCAGCTCTGCCAATTTAGATTTCCACCGCTGTGTATAACTTACAGCGTCATCAAAGGCCGGTTGCTCTCATACCATGTCTATGTGGTGTGGGAGGTTAAAAATCCCTTGGGTCGATAAAAGTGTAGGCTCAGGCTTTCTATCGACCAGCAGTGGAATGAGGAAGACCAGTCGTCTATGACTGAAATTTCCCCTGCTTAAACAACTAATGGACCAAAAAAAAAAAAAAAGTTCCATTAATATACCTGTGGGGTGGGATAGATGGCAAACTCCATAACTACTAGGAAGTAAAACCCCAACAACCTCTACACCAATGTTCCGTTAATATACCTGCGGGGCGGGGTAGATGGCAAACTCCATTACTACTAGGACATAAACCCCAACAACCAGTACACCAATGTTCCAGTAATATACCTGTGAGGCGGGGTAGATGATGAACTCCATAACTACTAGGAAGTAAAACCCCAACAACCGGTACACTAGCGTTCCGTTAATATACCTGCGGGGGGGGGGGCATAGATGGCAAACTCCATTACTACTAGGACGTAAAACCCCAGCAACCTGCACACCAATGTTCCGTTAATATACCTGCGGGGCGGGGTAGATGGCAAACTCCAGCTTGGACTTCTTGCCGTAGTCGACAGAAAGCCGCTCCATGAGCAGCGACGTGAAACCAGACCCGGTGCCGCCTCCGAACGAATGGAAGATGAGGAAGCCCTGCAGCCCCGTGCACTGGTCCGCCAACTTCCGGATCCGGTCCAGGACCAGGTCGACGAGCTCCTTGCCAATGGTGTAATGGCCGCGCGCATAGTTGTTAGCCGCGTCCTCCTTACCAGTGATGAGCTGCTCGGGGTGGAACAGCTGGCGGTAGATGCCAGAGCGCACCTCGTCTGTGAGTGAAGATTGATTGATAGATTGATTGGTGGTTTCTTTATGCCGTTTTAGCAGCATAGGCCATATTCACGGCGTTTGTTTGTTTTGATTGAACCATCGCTTTTTACATATAACGTAAAAGTATACAATCAACTATACATGTCAATAGACACGCACAAATTACAAAACAAAAACTCACAATCATATAATTTATGGTCAAGGTCAATAAAATTCTTGATGGGAGTAAAAATGTTGATATTATAAATTAATCAAATTGAAGAAGTGAAGAGCCGATGAAATAGGCAATTTCCGCCCACCAACGCGCATGCTCTCGCTCTTGGACGTGGGTGGCTGAGTCGGTTAAGAGTCGCAAGCTTCCCATGACAGTGCGCGCTCATGGCAACTTTATTATATCAGTGCTGCCCATAACGGTTAAGTGCGTGCACTTGTTTTCACTGCTGTGCAGTTATGGTCATAATCCATATGGATTGGTTTCCTTTATCAATAATTTTTGTAAACTTGTGTCTAGCGTAAAATCAGGGAATTTCCAATTTGTTTGGTTTTTGATTATATTTGTGTGCATAGTTTGCTGTCTCCTATTGGTTTGTGCTGTCTCAACACTTACTTACCGTTTATTCCTGATCTACTAATTACTTAGTACATATTTCTTTATTTATATCTCCCTTCCAAGCTTTCCTAATTTTCTTTTTGTATTCTTTTAGTGTGTTGGTGTTTCTCAGATCACTGCTTTGGCTATTTCAAGCTTGTATGCTCATACTAGCTATTACGCTTCTGTCAAAGCACCCACAGTGGATCTTTCTGTTCTTAGCAGAGGTGCCTCACCAGCTCTAGTGACTTTTCTACTTCTTGTTTTGTATTTTTCGGCATAGTCAAAAGCTATTATTCTGAGGTGTGTTTCTCTTCTAGTTTGATAACCCCAACACTAGGGGAAGAAGGTATGTTAACTGTGGAGCGGGGAAGAATGCGAACTCCATAACTACTAGGACATAAAACCCCATCAACCTGTAACTCAATGTTCCGTTAATATACCTGTGGGCGGGATAGATGGCAAACTCCATAACTACTAGGCTGTAAAACCCCAACAACCTGTGCACCAGACGAGGAAGGAATGTTAACTGTTAGGCGGGGTAGATGATGAACTCCATAAATACTAGGACATAAAACCACATCAACCTGTAACTCAATGTTCCGTTAATATACCTGTGGGGTGGGGTAGATGGCAAACTCCATAACTACTAGGACGTAAAACCCCAACAACCTGTGCACCAGACGAGGAAGGAATGTTAACTGTTAGGCGGGGTAGATGGTGAACTCCATAACTACTAGGACATAAAAATGAGGATGTCATCAGACAGGCTACCAAAGCAGATCCTCTATTCTCAACTGTCTTCTGGTTACAGAAAGAGAATGCGCCCTCGTCTCCGGTTCAAGGCTACCATCAAGAGAAACCTGAAGCTGAGAGACATTAAGACCGACTCATGGACGCAACTCTCACAGCAGAGAGGTAAATGGAGAGCGGCAGTCAAGTAATGAAAGCAGTCTTTGTCACATTGCGAGCGACAGCATGATGATGGGGCGGGGTAGATGGCAAACTCCATAACTACTAGGACATAAAACCCCAACATCCTGTGCACCAGAGGAGGAGGGTATGTTAACTGTTAGGCGGGGTAGATGGTGAACTCCATAAATACTAGGACATAAAACGCCAACAACCTGTAACCTAATGTTCCGTTAATATACCTGCGGGGTGGCATAGATGGCAAACTCCATAACTACTAGGATGTAAAACCCCAACAACCTGTAACTTAATGTTCCGTTAATATACCTGTGGGGTGGGGTAGATGGCAAACTCCATAACTACTAGGACGTAAAACCCCAAATACCTGTACACCAGAGGAGGAGGGTATGTTAACTGTTAGGCGGGGTAGATGGTGAACTCCATATCTACTAGGACATAAAACCCCAACAACCTGTAACCTAATGTTCCGTTAATATACCTGTGGGGCGGGGTAGATGGCAAACTCCATATCTACTAGGACATAAAACCCCAACAACCTGTAACCTAATGTTCCGTTAATATACCTGTGGGGCGGGGTAGATGGCAAACTCCATATCTACTAGGACATAAAACCCCAACAACCTGTAACCTAATGTTCCGTTAATATACCTGCAGGGCGGGGTAGATGGCAAACTCCATATCTACTAGGACATAAAACCCCAACAACCTGTAACCTAATGTTCCGTAATATACCTTCAGGGCGGGGTAGATGGCAAACTCCATAACTACTAGGACATAAACCCCAACAACCTGTAACCTAATGTTCCGTTAATATACCTGCAGGGCGGGGTAGATGGCAAACTCCATATCTACTAGGACATAAAACCCCAACAACCTGTAACCTAATGTTCCGTTAATATACCTGTGGGGCGGGGTAGATGGCAAACTCCATATCTACTAGGACATAAAACCCCAACAACCTGTAACCTAATGTTCCGTTAATATACCTGCAGGGCGGGGTAGATGGCAAACTCCATATCTACTAGGACATAAAACCCCAACAACCTGTAACCTAATGTTCCGTTAATATACCTGCAGGGCGGGGTAGATGGCAAACTCCATATCTACTAGGACATAAAACCCCAACAACCTGTAACCTAATGTTCCGTTAATATACCTGTGGGGCGGGGTAGATGGCAAACTCCATATCTACTAGGACATAAAACCCCAACAACCTGTAACCTAATGTTCCGTTAATATACCTGCAGGGCGGGGTAGATGGCAAACTCCATATCTACTAGGACATAAAACCCCAACAACCTGTAACCTAATGTTCCGTTAATATACCTGCAGGGCGGGGTAGATGGCAAACTCCATATCTACTAGGACATAAAACCCCAACAACCTGTAACCTAATGTTCCGTTAATATACCT
>CM059198.1:6601984-6636157 GCA_030323885.1 Branchipolynoe longqiensis
GAAGATCAACCTATTGGATGAGCCACAGTGGGTGTTCAAAGCTTGATGAACACATTTTTATTTTTTATTTTGTACACTTTTCTTTTGTATGTGCAATCAAAATGCACTTTTTGTATTTCTAGACAGAATATTAATAATATAATGTGTATTACCTCCATATGATGTGCACTGTCATTTTATAGGAAGTTTAACCAATTGGTTAAGCTTCAATGAGTATTTAAAGATTCATAAAATTTATTTTTTTTAAATTTTTTTTGTTTTTTATGTTTATTTTTTTTTTTTTTATTTCATTTTTTTTTTTATTTTTTATTTTTATATTATTTTTTAATTTTTTTATTTTTTAAAATATTTTAATTTTTATTTTTTATTTTTTTTATCTTTATTTATTTTTAAATTTAAAATGTTTATAAATTTTTTTTTTATTTAATTTTTTATAAATTTATTTATTTTTTTTTTTTATTTTTATTATTTTTTTTTTATTTATATTCATTTAATTAAGATTTTAATTTTTATTTTTTAATATTTTTGTTTATATTTTTTTTTTTTATATACATTTTTTTTTTATTTTATTTTTGTATATATATATTTGGTTTTCCGCCAATTTGTCGTTATATGTTCAATCAAAATTCAATATTTTCCATATTGTGGGATATAATATTGATATAAATAATATCTATTCATCTTAGAGAATGGTTATTGTAATGCTCTGCCAAATAAGAGGAATATTCAAAAGATTGTTTTGCTGCAATGAGCTTTCAAACATTGAAATGTTGAAAATAATTCACTTACAGATGCTGTTTACATGCAAACAGTTACACTTTTTGACGTTTTAGGATGCAAATATCTTTTGATTCTCTGCAGATAGAGCTCTGAAAAGAGATGCGGTGTAACACTGTTATGAATAGGTGAACTATTTAGCATTTATTCAGTCTTCTTGCAGTTTCCCAAGAAAATACCAAGCTTTGAAAATGGCTATTTGGCCAAATCAGAATGATTTTTTTTTCATGAATTGCAGTTTTTGACATTGTCTTATTAAAAATCTGCTTGCCTAATTGATTTAGTAATTGACAATTTAAATTCCTTTATATATTTAGAACTGAAATTGGTTAGCAGAACTCCCCTCACATCCTTCCACTTGTTATTATATTTGGTCAAAGCTCCACTTTGAATTCAAATTTAATACATTCTTATATATTTAATGTTAAAAAATGATTATCTCAAGAACAATAATATATATAGCCTAACTGTTTTTGGATGTGGGCTTGTAATTTCAACATCTACAGGAAGGAATAAAAATAGTGCACCCTATGCATATTTCTTAATTTCGCTGCCGGTACCCAGCGAAACACTACCACGTGACGCGTCTGGAGATATATGTATGCGCAGTGGTTGTGTAGATGTGTGCACAGCTCACGGCCGGTTTGTGCAAGAATATGCAAATCTCACATATGGTCTCTTCCCCCCCCCCCCCCACACACACACACACACACACACACACACACACACACACTTTCCGGAGAAGGTGGCCGAATTGGCAGATGCAGGCCTCCCGTATGGAATGCCGGGAGGTAGAATCGCAGCCGAGTCAAACCAATGACTTATCAAATGTATACTCGTCACTACCGAGCCTTGTGCTCGTCATTAATAGGATAGGGCAAGGACTGGTTAGCTCAGTGTCAGGATAATGTGACATATCGGATCAGTGGGATATCGGGTGATGGTGCCAGCGGCCTTTTCTCCCAGTGCAGCAGCACTGTAAAGACACCATAAGTGTGGACTGTCACAAATCGGTCCTGATTTGACCTTAGATGTTTCTAGGACATAAAACAACAGCAAACAGACAAACCCACCACCCGCCCCAATCAGCACCTCTATGATGGGAGCCTATTACTACCAATTGGCAGACCTTTTGTGTTTGATTTAGAACAAGCTGAAAGAAGCGCAGCCTTTAAATTAAAGTTGTTCCTGCGGAGGGCTGCTTAGGCTTTATTCCTGCGGATGGCTGCTCAGGCTTTGTTCCTGCGGAGGGCTGCTTAGGCTTTATTCCTGCGGAGGGCTGCTTAGGCTTTGTTCCTGCGGAGGGCTGCTTAGGCTTTGTTCCTGCGGAGGGCTGCTTAGGCTTTATTCCTGCGGAGGGCTGCTCAGGCTTTATTCCTGCGGAGGGCTGCTCAGGCTTTATTCCTGCGGAGGGCTGCTTAGGCTTTGTTCCTGCGGAGGGCTGCTTAGGCTTTATTCCTGCGGAGGGCTGCTCAGGCTTTATTCCTGCGGAGGGCTGCTTAGGCTTTATTCCTGCGGAGGGCTGCTTAGGCTTTATTCCTGCGGAGGGCTGCTTAGGCTTTGTTCCTGCGGAGGGCTGCTTAGGCTTTGTTCCTGCGGAGGGCTGCTTAGGCTTTATTCCTGCGGAGGGCTGCTTAGGCTTTATTCCTGCGGAGGGCTGCTTAGGCTTTATTCCTGCGGAGGGCTGCTTAGGCTTTATTCCTGCGGAGGGCTGCTTAGGCTTTATTTTCTTTTATAGGAGTTCATTTAATTTGAGTCAATATGGATCTTAACTTCGTTATGTTAGATGGTTGCGGTCGAGGGGATGGATGCCGACGAAAGGTGGACACGACTGATATGGATGTTGCCAACATAACAGTCATTGCTGACATCATGGTCCCAATCATAGTCCCAACCAATGTCATATTCACCACCATTTAAGTCTCTTTTGTCAGAATTCTTTTGAAAACACAATCAGTCTCACCCCACCCCACCCCCACCCACATCCGTAACTTTATGACGGGAACCTATTACTACCAATTCATACACCTTTTGGGTTTTATTTTTAATATTTATATGTTTCATTTAGTAATATATACACTTACCCATATCCCACACTTATATATTTATGTACCAGACGGGATGGCCGAAGGAGTTGCTGTTTTGGGAGATCGGGGGGGGGGGGGGGGGGCGTTCGAAACCATGGGTTTGTGGCTTTGGACCCTAACGAGTCAAGCCAATGGCGTAAAAATTTATACTTGACACTTCCTAGCCAGGCACTCGGCATTATTAGCATAGGGCAAGGACTGGTTGGCTCGGTGTCAGGGTAATGTGAATGAGTGGGATATCAAGTCATGGTGCTGGCAGTCTGGACTCCCAGTGGGGCAGCACTAAAAAGTCGCCATGACGGCGTGCACTGTCACAAGTCGGTACCCGTCCTGATATGACCTTAGATGTTGCTAGGACATAAAACAGCGAACAAACAAAACAAAACCCACTTATAGAAGTCAAAAGCTTTTGCGATGCATTTCTCGGAATCGACCAATGACAATCTTTACAGAATTATTTGTGGTCCTGACTTAACGAGCAGCCACTCTACACAACACCACACAGAATCCAGTTGCTTAATGTTGCATTGTGGGCTGTATTCGATTAAACAACTAGGCTCACCTGACCCACTTTATGGCGCATGCGCAGGTCATCCGACCTTGGGTTGCATAAACGAACACGCTCGGGGTGGAAAAATGGTGACTTAATCCACTTTTTTGTTGTTTAAATAACCAATATTGCTACAGCGAAATGGCCGAATGAGTTAGAGCGTCCATCTGCGGTGTTGGTAGATCATGGGATCATGGGTTCGAATCCTGGTCGAGTCAACCCAATGAGTTAAAAATTGATACTTGTCGCTTCCTAGCCAGGCGCTCAGCATTACTAGGATACGGCAAGGAGCAGTGGAATGAGGAAGACCAGTCGTCTGCGACTAAAATTTCCTCTGCTTAAACAACTAAGGTACCAACAAAAACTTCTCTCTGGTGGAGTGGTTATTGTCTGACTTTTTTCTAGGTCAGACTCCTAACCTGAAGGTTCGATTCCCCGTGCACCCACCTCTGCCAATCAATACGAGGGTTACTAGGGTCGGGTCGTTTTGCACACGGCACATGTATTTTTAGACTCCACTGGCGGTGTTCTATTTGAAATCCTAATGACTCGGGTGACCCTACTCGCCCTCAGCGTCATAATCGAACATGGCCAGTCTGATGGTTTTGAGTTTCTGTCATTTTCTGAGATACATACATTAGATTGATTGCTATAATATCTAGCTTACATTAGTTCAGGGATGAAAGATCTCCCCGATTCCGCGGATTTCCGTGATTTTTCAATTCTGCAGCACCATCAGTGTAGAGATCTATACTAATATGTGGTGGAGACACCGCAGCACTATCAGCGTATACCACTAATAAATGCTCCAAATGCTGCAGCACTATCAGCGTATACTACTACCATGCCTGCTTCAAACAGTGCAGCACTATCAGCCTATACAATATATATGAAACCTCACTTCTGGAAATTGTCGGCGATTCCCTGACAATGCTAAACCTATGGGAGAATATCCGCATTTCCGCTTTTTTCCCCAGAGATCACTTTCATCCCTGATTAGTTTACTAATGTTGGAGATATTTGAAGTGTAAACACGCTACATTAATTTTGGTACGCTTGCCAAAACTCTGTCCCCGTAAGATTAGGTAGTTACCGGTTCAATTAAATTGACTCAATATTCCCTTATATATAGTAGAAACTACTTAAAGTTGCACAGTCTGATGGTTTTGAGTTTCCTGGATAAATATATTAGGTTGATCATTATAATTGACATTACTTTAGTTTGAAGTAACTTTTATTTTTTTTAAATGTCTAACTTTTGAGATATTTGAAGTGCAAACAAAACATTAATTGTGGCAAGCACGCTAAAACTCTGACACCATAGGCTACTGCAATAACAGATTTGATTAAATTGACTCAATATTCCCTTCCATGTGGCGACAAATGTTTAGTAAGCGCACCGGTATCTAATTCAGATATGTAGAACCAAATCTAGATAATTATTTTGGTTTTGAAAATTTGATGTTTTCATCGGACTATGCAGCCTTAATAATTGCACTGGTATCCAAGTTGGATAAGTAGGGTCAAACCTAGATCTAAGTGGTTTGCTTTTGAAACTTTGATGTTTTTATCGCCCTATGCAACTTTAATTGGTGATATAAGTAATCGTTATTAAACCGGCCGCGGGGTGGCGCCACTGAGGACATTTATTCACAACGAATGGACACCAAGTCCTGACACCGTTGTGGGACAAGGGGTTGGTTGGTTGTTGGAGTTGTCCGTCCTGGCAATATCTAAGGTCATATCAAGACGGGTACTGACTTGTGACATGGTGACTTTATAGTGCTGCCAGGCCACCAGCACCATGACCCAATATCCCACGCAGTCACATTACCATGACACTGACACAACGAGTCCTTGCCTTATCCTATTAATGCGGAGCGCCTGGCTAGGAAGTATAAATTTGTATAAGTCATTGATTTGACTCAAGCGAGAATCGAAAACCAGATCTTCCACACGAGTGTAATATATTGGGTACTCGGCCGTCAGAGCCCCAAGATACCACTTACTCTTCCCCAGGTGCATTCTGACAACTGTCTGTCAGTTCTCACCTGATGCCCCTCTCCAAAAAACTCATAAGGAAGAAAGGGCAGACAAGTCGTGCAAAATTGACAGTGAAGAAGTTGTGCTTTATTGGCATCAACTAGCGACCTATCACCCTCACTCCTTACCTTCTGTCCACACAGATCCTCATTACTCTCGTTAGTGTGTATAAGAATCAGTGCCTACAGCCTATTGAAGCGGAGTCCCATGGTTGTTGCACACAGCTCAATGCCTCTTGAATAGCTGCTGCTAGTTTGTGTCTAGAAAGTGGAGCCTCAGACAGAGTGTCTGGGTCCCTGGACAAGAGAAGAGTGTGTTCCCTTCAAGAGTGGTTCAAGAAGTGCCATTAGCATCATATGTATCAGAGTGAGGTCTGTGTGGTCAGGTGGTGCAAGGGGTGCAGGTGACTGGGCCTCCCACAGCCAGCCAATCACACACCTGTCTACAGCCTGGGTGGCGACACCCTAATAGGGACAGCTGTCACTCAACCCCAGCTGCAGGTGGTGTCCATAATGTATGCAGGATGGCTGGGTGTGCTTGCCCATCGGCCCTGTGGTAACAGGTAGTTGCAGACAGTTACAATAAATATATATTAAAAATGTCCTTCTCCTCCACTTGCACTCATACTGGTGCATAGAGGGAACATTTCACCAACATTAACCGTCTCTTACATAGGAACATCTCGTCATAATCTCAGGCACCATGTGTTATCATATTTTCCATATAGTCTCATATGTCACACAGCGAGTGGGGCACCCATTGCTTCTCTGTTACATAACCTTGGTCCCCACTCCATCGCCCGAGAATAGTAATGCTCTCTGCCACTATATAATTCCGAACCGAAAATCCGTATATTTTTACACGAGGGATGGGGGCGGTGTAGGATGGGGGTGGGGGGGAAATGGGGGGGGGGGGATGATGGCTTTTTTTGTCTTCCTTTTTTGAAAATGAATCTTCTGTGGAGACGCAGGGAATAGAAATAATAAAAGCCATAGTTGCTGCACGGACGATCACCATGGACATTCGTCACGTGACCACGTCCCGGCCGGACGCAGCCCACCAGGGGGCGCCACAAGGGTGCTTTACTGATGGCCCCTTTGGTGTCCGGCGAGAAGACATACAGCGCAACTCATCCGATTCGGAAAACTGTATGGACAGAGTGGGGTTTGTCTGTGTCTGTCTGTCTGTCTGTCTGTCTGTCTGTCTGTCTGTCTGTCTGTCTGTCTGTCTGTCTGTCTGTCTGTCTGTCTGTCTGTCTGTCTGTCTGTCTGTCTGTCTGTCTGTCTGTCTGTCTGTCTGTCTGTCTGTCTGTCTGTCTGTCTGTCTGTCTGTCTGTCTGTCTGTCTGTCTGTCTGTCTGTCTGTCTGTCTGTCTGTCTGTCTGTCTGTCTGTCTGTCTGTCTGTCTGTCTGTCTGTGGAGTTAGGCAGATTATTGAGCCGACAACACACTGCTCAACACTCCCGGTTTACAACAATAGTCTGGTTTAGGGCTGTTTGAGGGAAGCGATCGCTGCAGTGTGTGTGACCAACCATGACACACTGCGTGACACTTCCGGTTCATGACATCGGCCTGGTTTAGCTCTGTTGGAGAGAAGTAATCGTTGCAGTGTGTGTGACCAACCATGACACACTGTGCAACACTTTCGGGTTTACAGTAATGGCCTAGTTTAGGTTTGTTTGAGGGAAGCGATCACTGCAGTGTGTGTGACCACCAATCATGACACACTGCTCGACACTTCCGGTTTATGACAACGGCCTGGTTTAGCGCTGTTGGAGAGAAGTGATCATTGCAGTGTGTGTGACCAACCATGACACACTGTGCAACACTTTCGGGTTTACGACAATGGCCTGGTTTAGGTTGGTTACTTTCGTGTTTACGACAGTACCGCTGGTCTGGTTTAGCTCTGTTTGACGGAAGCGATCGCTGCAGTGTATGTGACCACCAACCATGACACACTGCGCCACACTTTCAGGTTTACGACAATGGCCTAGTTTAGCTCTGGTTGAGAGAAGCAATCGTTGCAGTGTGTGAGACCACCACAACACACTGCTTGAGAGATCCATGTCTCGATACCGCACTCAGTCACATTATCCTGAAATTGAGCGAACCAGTCCTTTGTTCTGTTTGTTCTATTGTAGCAACACCAACCGCTGGGCAAGTATTCATGTAACGACTCTTTGGTTTGACTCAACCACAGGGTGTACTTTGCGAACATACCCTCTAGGCCATACCGTTATTTCCTGTTTAGTATTCTGTTCAATTGTTGTTGTTTTGCATCCTAGCAACATCTATCGTCATATCAGGATGGATACTAGATAAAAGATTCACCCGATACTTGTAGTACACGGGTGAACAACAACGTACTGTAAATATGCGCGAAAATAGCTTTAGTATGGAACAGCAAATGGTCAAATGGTTACTTATATCGGCACAGAGTTGGTGAAATGGGAGAGAATGCAAAAAGACAAGATGGTGGCCGCAGAACGCCGTCGATTTCACTTTTAAATCTTATAAAACTAGATATTATATTATATTTTTCAACTCAAAGGTAGCGGGCTATCAATAAGACATATGTAAACAATAATTGTTGCTTCTTAGATTGTGAAATTAGGCTCTCAATTCATTAACCCGCTTTTTCGACCATTTTTATATAGGGTTGGTATTCACCCGTGTACTGCGAGTACCGGGTGAATCCTTTATCTAGATGGGTACCAACTTGTGGCAGTGCACACTCATGGTGACTTTATAGTGCTGTCCCACTGGGAGATCAGGTCCCCGGCACAATGACCTGATACCCGACAGTCACATTATCCTGATACTGTGCTAACCACTCCTTGTCCTATCCTATTAATGCCGAGCGCTTGGCTAGGTAGCGACAAGTATCAATTTGATAAGTCATTGGTGTTTAGTGTTCTAGAACTGACACAATTTTTAAAACCACGTGACCATCCACAAACCGACATTTGCGTATACTACTCACAGCAGTCGCTGGGTGCTGAGCAATCTGCGGTAGCGCCACTTGTCCTGTACTACGACTACTACTTATAGTTTATACACTACGCGCCTAGTGACTTGATCCCAAAGGCTCTTTGTTTGTTAATTGGGGTTTTCCACCCTACCAACATCTAAAATCGTTTACGGATCGGTACGGACTTGTGGCAGTGAACACTCATGGCGGCTTCATAGTGCAGCCTCGCTGGGATGCCGCACTGCCCTATCCTTGCGTGTTGGAGTTGGTTCTCCCTACTCGAACCATGGAATCGAAGGAGAGTACACAAACACGGAATTCAGATATTTATGCGCCCCTTAAGAGATTGGGCGCTGGCTAGTGATATTTGGGTAAAGAATGACAGAATGGAGTAGTGCCGGTACCAAGTCTTTATTTGTCAAGTCAAAATGGTAATGTCTACGCCAAACCAGATCCTAATGCAGTGCATCAGTGGTCGGGTGGGTGGAAAGTTTGCACATTGCCATCTAGCTGTGGAATGACAGCGGGTTAGCAGGATGTGGAAAATGGCGGATCAGGTGTGTTTGTTGTTGTGTTTGTTGTTGTGTTTGTTGTTTTTGTTGTTTTTGTTTTGTTGTGGGTGTTGTTTTTGTTGTTGCGTTGTGGTGTTTTTGTCATTTGTGTTTGTTGTTTTAGTTGTAGTTGTTGTTTATGTTGTTGTTTTTGTCATTTGTGTTTGTTGTTGTTTGTGTTTTTGTTGTGTTTGTTGTTGTGGTTTTTTCGTTTGTTTTTGTTGTTTTAGTTGTAGTTGTTGTTTGTTTTTGTTGTTTTAGTTGTTGTTTTTGTGTTGTGTTTGTTTTTGTCGTTTGTTGTTGTGTCTGTTATTGTTGTTTTGTCGTTTTTGTTGTTTCAGTTGTTATTTTTGTTGTTTTGTCGTTTGTTTTAGTTGTTGGTTTAGTTGTTGTTTTTGTCGTTTGTTGTTGTTGTGTTTGTTGTTGCACCACTCTGGTGAAGTCCGTCAGATTCCCACCGATCACCAGTCAGAATACATGTGTTAATAAGCCAGTGTTAGTCGGACAGGTTCCTAATTGCGTTCCGTCCTGTCAATTCACATAGGGGACGCGATTTAGGAATTTAATAATCACAAGTATGTATTTAGAAACCAGTTGAGCAACGTTGGTCTGAATGCTAATATTTATTTTGACAGATTTGAATATATATATTTTTTGAGCATATGAATATGTGATTGAATATGCATATATGGATATATATATATGGCTATATCTTATATAGATATATGGATATTTTACCTCGGTGGTACACCTCTGGCTACTCGTAGCCCAGGGAGAAGGAAGCACTAAATATGGATGTTATAAATGCAAAGTGTACATATATCTGAAACTGAAAGTATGTGCCTTTATACAAAGAATATAGATGAATCCATGTATATAATAAATATGTATGAATAATTGTGTATTCATATTTGTATATATTAGTGCATGTATATAAACCCAAATAGAGTCAAACCTCTCTAAATCGACCCACCTTGGGACCGACTTTAAGTGGTCCATTTAGGGAGGTGGTCGGTTTAGGGAGTTAGAATATGGTTACAATGGTATTGTTGGGACCCAAATAAAGTGATCGATATAGGGGAGTGATCAATCTGTAGAGGTGGTCGGTTAGGGAGGAATAGAACTATTTGTTTATGAATATGAATATATATATATATGAATACATGCATACTTATATATAAAACGCATATATTTACATATATGTATGCATGTATGTTATATATATAAAGTATAGCATATTCTGTGAATATAGAGATATGGAAGGGAATCATTATTATATTCTTAATCTCCGTAAAACCCAACACTGTACCAGTGGCGCCACCTTCGGACAACCTCGCCTCCACCAGATGTTGACCAGTGTCAGTTGCACCAGAGAATTTAGCCTGCGTAGTTACATATGAATATATATACATCATATTACATATTATCTGTAAATATATTAAAGTTGCATAGTCTGATGCTTTTCTGTTTCTGTAATTTTCTGAGAACTGGTAACTTGCAAAAGCCAGCAGCACTTCAACACTTTTGCAGGCAGCTTTCATGAAATGTAGCTAAATGGAGAGCGGCAGTCAAGTAATGAAAGCAGTCTTTGTCGCATCGCGTCCGACAGCATGATGATGATGAATTTTCTGAGATATATTAGGTTGATTGATATGATCTACCTTACCTTACTTTAACTTGAAGTAACTTTTATTATCTGTGAGATATTTGAAGTGCAAACATGGCAAATTAATTTAGGCAAGCATGCCAAAACTCTGACTCGATATGCCTCTGCAGTAACAGGTTCTGTTAAATTGCCTCAGTATTCCCTTCTATGTGGCAACAAATGCTTAATAAACGCACCAGCTTTAGCGTAAACCGGTATCGGCCTTTCTTGTCCTGACACTAGCACACACTAGACGGGTTTCGCGACTGCATGCGACTTTGGTGAAAAGCCCTGAGTTGTTGCTAAGGGGTTGAGCAGGTGTCAGGGCCGGTAAGTGGGGAGGGGGTGCAGGGGCGGGGGGAGGGGTGCCGACCACTGTGTATAATGCAGTATGCACGAGGGGAATCAATTGTCCACCGCTCAGTGCGCATTCGCATACAGCCCCCCAGACGGGCCGGCAACCAGTGCGAGAAGGCTCCACAAGATGCCATCTGCTGGTGTAACAAAGGACACACAGACAGACGCAGGGCGAGCTGCCATCTGCTGGTGTCACTAAGGACACGCACACAGACGCAGGGCGAGGTGTCATCTGCTGGTGTAACAAAGGACACACAGAAAGACGCAGGGCGAGGTGCCATCTGCTGGTGTAACAAAGGACACACAGAAAGACGCAGGGCGAGGTGCCGTCTGCTGGTGTCACTGAGGACATGCACACAGACGCAGGCAGGGCGAGGTGTCATCTGCTGGTGTAACAAAGGACACACAGAAAGACGCAGGGCGAGGTGCCATCTGCTGGTGTCACTGAGGACACGCACACAGACGCAGGGCGAGGTGCCGTCTGCTGGTGTAACAAAGGACACACAGAAAGACGCAGGGCGAGGTGTCATCTGCTGGTGTAACAAAGGACACACAGACAGAGGCAGGGCAAGGTGCCATCTGCTGGTGTCACCAAGGACACGCAGACAGAGGCAGGGCGAGGTGCCATCTGGTGGTGTCACTGAGGACACGCACACAGACGCAGGGCGAGGTGCCATCTGCTGGTGTAACAAAGGACACGCAGACAGAGGCAGGGCAAGGTGCCATCTGCTGGTGTCACTGAGGACACGCAGACAGACGCAGGGCGAGGTGTCATCTGCTGGTGTAACAAAGGACACACAGACAGAGGCAGGGCAAGGTGCCATCTGCTGGTGTCACCAAGGACACGCAGACAGAGGCAGGGCAAGGTGCCATCTGCTGGTGCCACTGAGGACATGCACACAGACGCAGGGCGAGGTGTCATCTGCTGGTGTAACAAAGGACACACAGACAGACGCAGGGCGAGGTGCCATCTGCTGGTGTCACTAAGGACACGCACACAGACGCAGGGCGAGGTGTCATCTGCTGGTGTAACAAAGGACACACAGACAGACGCAGGGCGAGGTGCCATCTGCTGGTGTCACTGAGGACATGCACACAGACGCAGGGCGAGGTGCCGTCTGCTGGTGTAACAAAGGACACACAGACAGATGCAGGGCGAGGTGCCATCTGCTGGTGTCACCAAGGACACGCAGACAGAGGCAGGGCAAGGTGCCATCTGCTGGTGTCACTGAGGACACACACACAGACGCAGGGCGAGGTGTCATCTGCTGGTGTAACAAAGGACACACAGACAGAGGCAGGGCAAGGTGCCATCTGCTGGTGTCACCAAGGACACGCAGACAGAGGCAGGGCAAGGTGCCATCTGCTGGTGTCACAAAGGACACACAGACAGACGCAGGGTGAGGTGCCATCTGCTGGTGTAACAAAAGACACACAGACAGATGCAGGGCGAGGTGCCATCTGCTGGTGTCACAAAGGACACACAGACAGACGCAGGGCGAGGTGCCGTCTGCTGGTGGCACAAAGGACTCACAGACAGATGCAGGGCGAGGTGTCGTCCGCTGGTGTCACAAAGGACACACAGACAGACGCAGGGCGAGGTGCCATCTGCTGGTGTCACTGAGGACATGCACACAGACGCAGGGCGAGGTGCCATCTGCTGGTGTAACAAAGGACACACAGACAGACGCAGGGCGAGGTGCCATCTGCTGGTGTCACCAAGGACACGCAGACAGAGGCAGGGCAAGGTGCCATCTGCTGGTGTCACTGAGGACACACACACAGACGCAGGGCGAGGTGCCATCTGCTGGTGTAACAAAGGACACACAGACAGAGGCAGGGCAAGGTGCCATCTGCTGGTGTCACTGAGGACACGCACACAGACGCAGGGCGAGGTGTCATCTGCTGGTGTAACAAAGGACACACAGACAGAGGCAGGGCAAGGTGCCATCTGCTGGTGTCACAAAGGACACACAGACAGACGCAGGGTGAGGTGCCATCTGCTGGTGTAACAAAGGACACACAGACAGATGCAGGGCGAGGTGCCATCTGCTGGTGTCACAAAGGACACACAGACAGACGCAGGGCGAGGTGCCGTCTGCTGGTGTCACAAAGGACTCACAGACAGATGCAGGGCGAGGTGCCATCTGCTGGTGTCACCAAGGACACGCAGACAGAGGCAGGGCAAGGTGCCATCTGCTGGTGTCACAAAAGACACACAGACAGACGCAGGGCGAGGTGCCGTCTGCTGGTGTCACAAAGGACTCACAGACAGACGCAGGGCGAGGTGCCGTCTGCTGGTGTCACTAAGGACACACAGACAGACGCAGGACGAGATGCCATCTGCTGCTGTCACTAAGGAGACACAGACAGACGCGAGGTGAGGTGCCGTCTGCTGGTGTCAGGAAGGACACACAGACAGAAATGATATCCTATATGTATTTAAAGCTGCATAGTCCGATGAAGCATCAAATTTTCAAAACCAAAACAATTATCAAGATTTTATTCTCCATATCTAACTTAGATATTGATGCACTTGTTCAACGTAGAAGGGAATAAATACTGAGTCAATTTAATAGAACATGTTACTGCTGAAGCCTATGGTGTCAGACTTTTGCGGTGCTTGCCAAAACTAATTTGACATGTCTGCACTTCAAATATCTACAAAATTAGCCAAATGAAAGTTACTTCAAACTAAAGTAAGGTAGATTATAACAATTAATTTAATATCTTTATCACAGAAGAAATGACAGAAACTGAAAACCATTGGACTCTGTAGCTTTAATCATAGACAAATGGTCGGTTGGTTGTTGGAGTTTTACGTCCTGACAACATCTAAAGTCATATCAGGACCCATACCGACTTGTGTTGTGACAGTGTGCACTCGTGGTGACTTTATAGTGCTGCCCTACTGGGAAACTAGGCTGTCGGCACCATGACCTCATATCCCACTCAGTCACATTATCCTGACACTGAGCTAACCAGTCCTTGCCCTATCCTATTAATGCAGAGCGCCTGGCTATGAAGCGACCAGTATCAATTTTAAAGTCATTGTTTTGACTCGACCGGGAACCGAACCCCTGACCTTCCATACTGACCAGCTTGCGTGCCAGGGTTTTATTCAGCCAGTTGAATCAAAGTGTGTCTTTCTCAAAATTGTGCCACAGGATGTGGTGGCCAAATCAGTGTGGTTGATGGGGTGAGGGTGGGGGGTGCAGGACACTACAGGCATTATTACACGCGATAAAGGGTTTATCACCATCCATATATGTATATCGGTGTTCCCTATTATTCATATCACCATCGGAACTGGAAACCATGGTTACCATTTGGCGGTGACGTTATGGTCCTGATGTTGACAGTATTGCGCTGTTTTTATAGGTCAAATGCGCAGAAGTATGGCAGCGTCTATATGTTTGCGTGCCGTACCCAGCAACATTATCTATCCCCAATACGTACCCAGTTCACTTCCGGTCGCCATGACAGGTGAAATCAAAGACCCTATAATACTAAGACGGCTCACTCCCTATCTCTCCAATGGTAATGTAAATTTTGCAGTGCCACCTTGTGGTGGGTTTGATCAGCCCAGCTGCTGGTTGGTGTTTCACATGTAAACACATACAATTATATTATACATGAGATAGGTAAGTATGAATACACATCAATATGAAATTGCTATGAACAAATGCACATCATTATCAGCATCATCATCAGCATCGCCATCATCACACATCTTTCACATTCATATATAGATTTATACATATAATATAGCATCTGTTTAACCAAGAGAACAGCCAGCACACCAAGTGATGGGTTTGATTATTTTGATTACACAGTGCAGGCTTAGTGAGCCATCTTAGTATTATAGGGTCTTTGGTGAAATGTGAAGCCTTCTGTTAGTGCACTGTTCTGACGACAAAATGCTCCGGTGCGACTGACACTGGTCTACATCCGGTGGAGGAGAGGAGGCCGCAGGTGGCGCCACCGGTACAGTGTTGGATCTTGCGGAGTATAACAATAATGATAATAATTCCTTTACGTATCTTTATACTCGCAAGGATTGGTTGGCTCACTGTCAGGATAATGTGACTGATTGGGACATTAGGTCAATGTGTTGGCAGCCTGGTCTCCCAGTGGGGCAGCACTATAAAGTCACCATGAGTGTGCACTGTCACAATTTGGTACCCGTCCTGATATGACCTTAGATGTTGCCAGGACATAAAACCCCAATGACCAACCACCCAAGCTTTAAAATCGTTGAAGCGTAGAAATATGTTATTTACCATAAAAGCTACGTTAAACAGAGAAGTCTTGAGAAGGATCAAACTACATCAAGAGACGCTGCTTTTCTTACATCCTCTGGCGATGTATTCCATAAAGAGGGACCTGCCACACAGAAGGCGCAAGCACCTGAAGATTTAAATTAGGACAGCGGGAGATGTAATAATATCTGCTCTGATGATCTGAGACATTGAGATTCTAAGGGTTTGAGATTCTGCAGAGGACTTTCCAATTGATAGCTTTATAGTAATTGCCTTAAATTCAAAGCCTGAGATGTTGGTAGGACATAAAACCCCAATCAGTGAACAAGGAATAGGGGAAATTTCGATCACGGACAATTGGTCTTCCTCATTCCACTGCTCCTTGCCCTATACTAATAATGCTGAAAACCAGGCTAGGTAGCGACAAGTATACATTTAGAAGTCATTGGTTTGACTCGGTCAGGGTTCTAAGTCCGGGTTTTGAATTCTATGACCTACCAAAATGGGAGATGGGAGCTCAACTCATTTGGCCATGTCATCTGGCCAATACACGATATCGGTGACTAGTATGACACCTGGTGATAGGCAATGACACTTGTGTTGTGGGTCGACAGTTTGTCACTGACGATGGAGCTTTTCAATCAATCAATCAATAGGATACAACTGTAATGATCAAAACTGATTTTAAAATGGTAAGTATTTTTTCGCTATAAATCCACATTTGTGCCGAAAAGACTGTCAGTTGCTCAATATGAAGCCAATGTTAACAGAGCCTCAATTGCCTCTCCACAGACTCTGTGACCCACAAGTCCAGTCTGTTAGCGAGCCAAAACTGGTTTTGGCGGGGATTTCTAGGTTAGCGGCGAAAACTCAGTACGCAAAGAGCGGTGTTAGCACAAACACACCGAGTGTAAGCTAACATTGCGTCATGCATACGGGCCCAGGGGTCTGCGACTGAAATTTCCCATGCTTAAACAACTAATGTACCCCACAAAAAAAAGAAAAAACTAACTAAAAAACCTTGAATCACAGACACAGCGGCAGGCTGCAGGTTCTCAGTGCGCATGTCCAACGCAGTGCTGCCCCCTAGGGAGCACAAGCCACATACATATGCATAACCTAATACAAGGCCCATGTAGTAGTAGCCACCACAAGGCCCAGGGTGCATTGCGGGCCATGTATTGTTAAAGCTCAAGGGTATATGTCGGGGATGGACAACAATTTGTGATTTGCTGCAGTTCTTGGTGATCTGTGTGAAAACGTTTTGTGAGCAGACGGGATGGCCGAATGAGTTGAGCGTCCATCTCCCCGCTTGGTAGATGGTGGGATTCGAACCCATGGGTTCAAAACCTGGTTCAGTCAAACCAATGCCGTACAAATTTATACTTGTCATTTCCTAGCCAGGCGCTCGGCATTATTCTGATAGGGCAAGGACTGGTTGGCTCAGTGTCAGGATAATATGGCTGAGTGGGATATCAGGTCATGGTGCTGGCGGCCTGGTCTCCCAGTGGGGAAGCTCTATAAATCGCCATGAATGCGCAGTCACAAGTCGGTATTCCTCCTGATATGACCTTAGGTGTTGCCAGGACGTGAAACTCCAACAACCAACCAACTAAGCACGTTTTGTAGTTTGTAATTTATTGAACGGGTCCGTACGAAGGGTTCTATTTATTGTTCGATTTAGCGAATCGTCCGCAAGTATGAAATTTCACCACCACATAATGTTTCTGCACCAAATATTCATCGTACACACCGCAATTTGAATGCACCCACCACTTGATTTACCCTCACGTCTGCCCACTAAATGTCACTAGATGTCCACAATAACCACCAAATCACTAAATGTCACTAGATAATATATAAGAATCACCCAAATCACTGAATGTCAATGACAATCACCAAATCATTAAATGTCATTAGATATTATATAAGAATCACCCAATCACTGAATGGCAATGACGATCACCAAATCACTAAATGTCATTAGATAATATATAAGAATCACCCACATCACTGAATGTCAATGGCAATCACCAAATCACTAAATGTCATTAGATATTATATAAGAATCACCCAATCACTAAATGTCAATGACAATCACCAAATCACTAAATGTAATTAGATAATATAAGAATCACTAAATGTCAATGACAATCACCAAATCACTAAATGTCATTAGATTAATATATAACAATTTTTTATAAGAATCACCCAAGTCAGTAAATGTACAAATTTGTTTTTAAAGTTTGTTGTATTTAACGACGCCTCTAGAGCACATTGATTTTTATCATCGGCTATTGGACGTCAACCATATGGTCATTCTGACATATTTCTTTGGAGGAAACCTGCTGCTGCCACATAGGCTACTCTTTCCGATAAGCAGGAAGTGGTCTTTTATATGCACTTTCCCACAGACATGACGGCACATACCACAGCCTTTGATGAACCAGTTGTGGACCACTGGTTGGAACGGAAAATAGCCTAAACTGCAAATGGGTCCACTGAGCAGGATTCGATCGGATGACCCACACCTTCACAGGTGGACACCCTACCGCCTGACCTACATCCCGCTCCCTCACTAAATGTCAATGACAATCACCAAATCACTAAATGAGCACCCACTCACTGAATGTCACTAGCAATCACTAAATGTCACTAGATGTCACTTACAATCATCAAATACACTTCCATCCCACAAGGGACCCCCGACAGCCGATGTCTACTTTTGTGCTGAGGGGTCGTTAA
Organism: Branchipolynoe longqiensis; assembly: GCA_030323885.1. Classification (NCBI taxonomy): domain Eukaryota; kingdom Metazoa; phylum Annelida; class Polychaeta; order Phyllodocida; family Polynoidae; genus Branchipolynoe; species Branchipolynoe longqiensis. The sequence goes on from CM059198.1 coordinate 6,619,971, forward strand.
ACAAACAAAACAACAAAAATACATCCCTCAAGTAGGCGTCGTGGCTCGGGGACGCACGCTGTATGTTGTTGGTTGGTTGTTGGAGTTTTACGTCCGGGCAACATCTGAGGTCATATCAGGACAGGGAAGCTCTATGTGACTATCGTCTGCTCGTACCTGCAAACACCGGAAGTAGATGAAAGAGTGGTTGGTTGGTTGATGGAGTTTTATGTCCGGGCAACATCTAAGGTCATATCAGGACGGGGACGCTGTATGTGACTTTCGTTTGCTCGTACCTGAAAACACCGGAAGTAGATGAAAGAGTCGTTGGTTGGTTGATGGAGTTTTACGTCCTGGCAACATCTAAGACCATATCAGGATGGGTAGCGACATGTGACAGTGCATACTCATGGTGACTTTATAGTGCTGCCTCACTGGGAAATCAGCCCACCAGCACCATGACCCGATATCCCACTCAGTCACATTGTCCCGACACTCAGCTAACCAGTCCTTGCCATATCCTATTAATGCCGAGTGCCAGGTTAGGAAGCGACAAGTATCAATTTTGTATGTCCTTGGTTTGATTCGACCGGCAACTAAACTTCTGATCTCCCGAACAGGAGGCCTGCGCTGTACCGATTCGGCCACCGCGTCCCGTTGCTGTGTAACAAGGCATTAGCCTAAAAAAAAGTAAAATAAAATAAACTACAAAGTAGGGTGGGTAAAGATTTGTATTTCCTTCATATTTAAAAAAACAACTAAATCATGAATCCATTACCATGTTATAATTTGGCGTGACAACCCGTTTTATTTGTCAAGCAAATTTCATTGAACCAACAACAAATTTGATTAAATTAAACAAATCAGCAACTTGTTGCAGGGTTGGACGCGCAATTGGAAACACAACATTTTGTTGTTGTTGCTAGGCCTCATGTAGGCATGTGATGTCTCCGGTTTTAACCGGAATTCCGTGGGGGGGTTTTCTGGCCGCTGAAACCGGAATTCCGGTTTTGTTTAAATTCCGGTTTTTTTCCTGGCCGCCGAAAAACCTCTGAAAAACACTATTTGCATCCCTCTCGTGACTCGGTGGGATGCTGTGTGTCCCCACGATAACAGAAAAAAAATTTCAGGTTTTTTTTTCCTGCACCCAATCACATGCCTGCTCATGGGACACACGCTAACCTAGGTCGGCGGGTAACCTGAGAGGGACGGGTGGCGCCCCCCAGCGGTCGTCAGGGGTAGACGCCACACACCTGCGACGGCGCGTAACTATGACAACCACGGCGACACTTCCGGCGGCGCGCCGTGCATATGGCAGCTCGGCTTATAGAGCAGGGATCGTATGTCAGGGAGGAGGGAGGGGATAGATGGGGGAGAGGGGGGGGAGGTATTCAATAACAAGACACAGGCGGGTTTAGCATGGAAGGTAGGTGTTTAAAAACTAAAATAGGTCCTTATTCTTCTGTTTTGTTGTTGTTCTTTTTTTTGTCCTCATCGTCGTCGTCATCATCGCCATCATTGTCATCATCATCATCTAGGTTAGACTGGTTATGTTAAAACATTAATGAGGTTTTCACTTTGAAGGAAAGCTCACACATTACTTTCTCCACACTGACGACGAGGGCAGGCTTTGGGAGACACGCTTCTTATATACAGGCTCAGGTAGCAGCACTTCTTATATACAGGCTCTGGGAGCCGCACTTCTTATATACAGGTGCTGGGAGCCGCGCTTCTTATATACAGGATCTAGTAGCAGCACTTCTTATACACAGGCTCTGGGAGCAGCACATCTTATATACAGGCTCTGGGAGGCGCGCTTCTTATATACAGGCTCTGGGAGGCGCGCTTCTTATATACAGGCTCTGGGAGCCACGCTTCTTATGTACAGGCTCTGGGAGGCGCGCTTCTTATATACAGGCCCTGGTAGCAGCACTTCTTATATGCAGGCTCTGGTAGCAGTGCTTCTTATATGCATGCTCTGGTAGCTGCACTTCTTATATGCAGGCTCTGGTAGCAGCGCTTCTTATGTACAGGTTCTGGGAGCCGCACTTCTTATATACAGGCTCTGGGAGCAGCACCTCTTATATACAGGCTCTGGTAGCAGCACTTCTTATATACAACCTCTGGTAACAGCGCTTCTTACACAACTCTCGGCTGTTTCTAGCAAGTTATTTATAACCTTTACCATAAAAATACCCACAAGACGCTCGCCGTATGAGCAAGCAGTATGTCTTCACGTAGCCACTAAACCTCCAGCTTCTTATTTATTATAGATATATGTCCCATCCTGATGACCTTAGATGTTGCTAGGACGTAAAACAACACACACATATATATATAGTGCTGTTCTCTGTTGCGGAATGGTTAGAGTGTCTGATTTTTTTCTAGGTCAGACTCCTTAATCTGAAGGTTGGTGGTTCGATTCCCCAAGCCATCAACTCTGCCAATTTGGATTTCCACCTCTGTGTATAACTTACAGCGTCATCAAAGGCCAGTTCCTCTCATACCATGTCTCTGTGGTGTTGGAGGTTAAAAATCCCATCAATCAATCAATAGTTCCGTCCTCTAGTCGAGGGTTGGATGCAATGGTTCTCCCATGGGTCAGTAAAAATGTAGGCTCGTGCTACCAACTGTCTAATGGTGAAAACAAGACTATTCAGACTTATCCATGATAGATAGTGTAGTAGTCTGTACATGAGCTCCACTACCATGTGGTGGCTGCAAAGACTACACCGCACACCTATGCAGTTACACTGTGCTAGGTTGCGGAACGCTAGCCACCGGGCAGTGACATGACCGGGCTGTCCTCTTCTGCATGTGGCTAGCACCCCACCCATGCACCTATAGAGGCGATGTGGGACCTTGCGAGTTAGGGGGCGGGTCACTTGCCTGTGGACGTCGCAGTGGGCGGATATAGACTATAATAAAGGTCTGAAGCATATGTGGACTTATCATTCATCCGTATGTCTGCGTGAGTGGGAGAATCTGAAACGGCTGACATCGGCCTATCACAATAGTATTAATCTTCTAGAAAAAAAGACCAGACGGGATGGTGGAATGAGTTAGAGCGTCCGTCTCCGGTGCTGGTAGATCGTGGGGTCGTGGGTTCGAACCCTGGTCGAGTCAAACCAATGACTTAACAATTTATACTTGTCGCTTCCTAGCCAGGCGCTCGGCATTATTAGGACAGGGCAAGGACTGGTGTGCTCAGTGTCAGGATAATGTGACTGAGTGGGATACCAGGTCATGATGCCAGCACTATAAAGTCGCCATGACTGCACACTGTCACAAGTCGCTACCCGTCCTGATATGACCTTAGATGTTGCTAGGATGTAAAACAACAAACAAACAAAAAATCTAGAAATTATTAGTTTGTTATATAGCCGAATTTGTATGCGATGTATAGTGCATTATGCAACTATAAAGATACAAGGGAATTATCATTATATTGTTATACTCCGCTAGACCCATCACTGTACCGGTGGCACCACCTGTGGCCCTCCTCACCTCCACCATATTTTGACAAGTGTCAGTCACATCGAATGATTTTTTCAGTTTTTTAGGGGAAAGGGCCTATTAATAGTAGTATCCCTTGCCATAGATTAAGCTACTCAACCCATATTTATACATTAATGCATATTTATAAATATTTATGTATATTTATATATATTTATGTATATTATATATTTATATGATGTGCTCTATAATGAAATTGTGGGAATATAAACAAGGATATGTTCCCTTCACAGTTTGTAATCGTTACTGCGCCTTAATATAAATAACTTCCAATACCCACATACATACGGTTAGTTCCCTTTTCTCTCACCTGCGAGTACCTCACTAATCATTACCATGGTAACCCCTGCCCCACTATTCTTTACCATGGCAACCAGTGCCCCACTAGTCATTACTGCAGTGCCCCGTTCCCAACTGGTCATTACCATGGTAACCTGTGCCTTACTGGTCATTACCATGGTAACCCGTGCCTCACTAGTCATCACCATGGAAACCAGTGCCTCAGTAGTCATTACCATTGCAACCCATGCCTCACTAGTCATTACCATGGCAGCCTGTGTCCTACTAGGCACTGCCATAGTAAACTGTGCCCTACCAGTCATTGCTATCGTAACCTGTGCCCCATTAGTCATTGCCATGGTAACCCCGGACCCACTAGTCATTGTCATGGTAACCTGTGCCCCACTAGGCATTACCATGGTAACCCATGCCCCACTATATATTGCCATGGTGACCTGTGCCCCACTAGTCATTGCCATGGTAACCCTTGTCCCACTAGTCATTACCATGGTAACCCATGCCCCACTAGTCATTACCATTGTAACAGGTGCCACACTAATCATTACCATGGTAGCCCATGCCCTACTAGGCATTACCATGGTAACCCATGCCTCACTAGTCATTACCATAGCAACCCGTGCCCCACTAGTCATTGCCATAGTAACCCATACCGCAATAATCATTACCATGGTAACCATGCATCACTAGTCATTACTGCAGTGACCCGTCCCCCACTAGTCATTACCATGGTAATCCATACCCCACTAGGCATTGCCATAGTAAACTGTGCCCCACCAGTCATTGCCATGGTAACCCTCTCCCACTAGTCATTGCCATGGTAACTAATGCCTCACTAGTCATTGCCATGGTAACCTGTGCCTCACTAGTCATTGCCATAGTAACCCTTACCTCACTACTCATTGCCATAGTAACCCATGTCCAACTACTCATTGCCATGGTAACCTGTGCCCCACTAGTCATTACCATGGTCACCGAGTAGCTCAGCTGCGTGATCACCTCTCCTAGAGATGAGCAGTACCTGACAAGGCAATTATACCTAATTATGGTTGCCAAGCATCATATTCTAATTGTCCGCAGAGTGCTCCCCGTCTCCAGCCCCCAGCCCCCAGCCCTCCACCTTCCCCCACCTCCCTCCCCCTCCCCCCACCCCACCCCCTCTCCCTCCCCCTCCCCACCCCCTCTACCTCTACACCCCTCCTCCCCCCATCCCCAGCTCGGCTCTTCCGCCATCCACCCCCACCCCTTACCACGTGATACTTTTATTACGGCTCTTTTCATAGGGTTGCCATGGTAACGCAATCAACGGACGTAATGGTGCTGACTAATGAGCTGCTCAACTTGCTTCCTTTCCGGTAGCCAAAAAGAGAGGAAGAGAAAAGAAAGAAAGAAAGAAAGAAAGAAAGAAAGAAAGAAAGAAAGAATGAATGAAAGAAGAAAGTAGTCCGGTTGTGAATGGGATAGTTGGCCGGCGTTCCGTGCTCAACTTGCTTCCTTTCCGGTAGCCAAAAAGAGAGAAAGAGAAAAGAAAGAAAGAAAGAAAGAAAGAATGAATGAATGAAAGAAGAAAGTAGTCCGGTTGTGAATGCGATAGTTGGCTGGCGTTCCGTTTGTTTTTTACGCGTTAAACACCCTGCTACTTTAACAAGAAAAGAAAGACAAAGATACTGGCGCGTAGTAATAATATCTGGACAGGTGTGGCCGCTGCACCACCAGGGTAGGCGTGGTATTCATACGCCGGCGTCCGGTGGAGGGGACGCCGTGAAAGTAGTCCGGCCGGCTCGGCCCGCGGCTGTGTTGTGCCTGCTGTACTAATTACGTAGTGGACAGGTCCATGGATGAACACCGGAGTCGTCTGTCACTGTGTCCACAGTCGTCGTGGGGCAGGGGAGCGTGTCTTAGCTCAGGCGGTAGCGTGTCCACCTGTGAAGGTGTCGGTCATCCTATCAATCCTGCTCAGTGGACCTATTTACAGTTTGGGCTATTTTCCGTTCGAACCAGTGGTCCACAACAGGTTCATTAAAGGCTGTGGTATGTGCTTGCTGCTTATCAGAAAGAGTAGCCTATGTGGTGGCAGTGGGTTTCCTCCAAAGAAATATGTCAGAATGACCATATGTTTGACATCCAATAGCCGATGATATGAAAACCAATGTGCTCTAGAGGCGTCGTTAAATAAAACAAGCTTTTCTTTTCGTGGGGCAGGTGGCGGTGGGTGGGTGACACACCAGTACCTCCTCCTGTTTCTCCTCCTCCTGCACCTCTTCCTGCTCCTGCTCCCCCATCCTGATATAACCTTAGATGTTGCTAGGGCGCAAAACGACGAACAAACACACCTTCTCCCTCACCCCTCCTCCCGCCGCCTCCTCACTATCCCTCCTCCCTCCCTCCTCCTCCTCCCCATCCTCCCTCCTCCTCCTCCTCCCACCCCTCTTCCTCCTTCCTCTCTCCTCCATCCTCCCCCCTCTTCTCTCCGCCCTCCCCCTCCCCTCCTCCCTCTTCCATCCTTCTCCCTCCTCCTTTCTCCCTCCTCCACCCCCTCCTCCTCCTCCCTTCCCCTCCTCCTCCCTCCTCCAGCCTCCCCTTCCCCCTCCGCCTACCACTCCTCCTCCTGCACCTGCACCTGTAGGCAGGGGTTATTTAATTTCTCGGTTCTTTTGAAAGTCACTGTAGCCACCTAAGTGTGTCTGTGTACAAGTGTCTAAATACATCACAGCTGACCTTCACCCCCCCCCCCCCCCCACAACACACCCACTCACACACGCACACCCACATCACACAATACCCGTACCCTATGCCCACACCCACACACACTCCCACTTACATTCCTACATACACACCCACATCCACACGCACACAATCACACCCACACTCACATGCATGCATTCACACCCACACTCACACACCGATCCCCGCACCACACCCACTCCCAAACCCACACTCACATGCATGCGCACACTCATGCACACACAGACACCCGCACCACGCACACACCCACTCCCACATCCACACCCACACCCATATCCACACCCACACTCACATGTATGCGCACACTCATGCACACACAGACACCCGCACCACGCGCACACCCACTCTCACACCCACATCCACATGCATGCGCACACTCATGCACACACAGACACCCGCACCACGCGCACACCCACTCCCACACCCACATCCACATCCGCACTCACACTCACATGCATGCGCACACTCATGCACACACAGACACCCGCACCACGCACACACCCACTCCCACATCCACACCCACACCCACATCCACACTCACACTCACATGCATGCGCACACTCATGCACACACAGACACCCGCACCACGCACACACCCACTCTCACACCCACATCCACATGCATGCGCACACTCATGCACACACAGACACCCGCACCACGCACACACCCACTCCCACTCCCACATCCACACTCACACTCACATGCATGCGCACACTCATGCACACACAGACACCCACACCATGCACACACCCACTCCCACTCCCACACCCACTCCCACACCCACACCCACATCCACACCCACACCCACATGCATGCGCACACTCATGCACACACAGACACCTGCACCATGCGCACACCCACTCCCACACCCACATCCACACCCACATCCACATGCATGCGCACACTCATGCACACACAGACACCCGCACCACGCGCACACCCACTCCCACACCCACACCCACATCCACACCCACATCCACACTCACATGTATGCACGCACACTCACACCCACACCCACTCCCACACCCACATCCACACCCACATCCACACCCACACTCACATGTATGCACGCACACTCACACCCACTCCCACATCCACATCCACACTCACATGCATGCATGCCCACACTGACACGCGCACACACACTCCCACACCCACATCCACACCCACACTCACATGTATGCACACACACAGTCACATGGGCACACAAGCTCCCAAACGCACTCCAACTCCCATTCCCACATCCACACCCACACCCACACCCACACTCATATATACCCACACCCATACTCACATGCATGCACTCCCTCACCCACATGCACATACACACATACACACCCACACCTTCACCGGACACCCCCCCCCCCCCGACCCCTCATCCTTTCCTACTTGTAAAAGCTGCTAAGAATATTGCTAAGAATATTGCCTACGTGGGCAGGTGGTGTGCTGTGACGTCACGGCGTTCCATATTGAGGTATACAGTCCGGCCGGTATCACAGGTGCACTTTAAAAAATAAAACTATGCTTCCAGTGCGGAAGGTCGCGGTTTCGAATCCCTGTCGAGACAAACCAATGACTTACTGCATTTATATTTGTCACTACCTAGCCTGCCGATCGGCATTAATAGGATAGGGAAAGGACTGATTGGCTTAGTGTCAGGATAATGTGACTGTGTGGGATATCGGGTCATGGCGCTTGTGCCCTGGTTTCCCAGTGGGGCAGCACTATAAAGTCACCATGAGTGTGTACTGTCACACGTTGGTACCGGTCCTGATATGACTGTAGATGTTACTAGGATGTAAAGCAACAACAAACACACAAACAATACCTGGTCCTACCTCTGAAGTGTCACTTGGCAACCAAGATGGCCAGCTAACCTGGTTCTGATTGGTTGGTTGTTGGAGGTTTACATACTGGCACTATCTAAGGTCATGTACCGACTTCTGACAGTGCACACTCATGGAGACCAGGCCACCAGCACCTTGATTGGATATCCCACTCAGTCACATTATCCTGATACTGAGCCAACCAGTCCTAATATTTAATATTAATAATGCCGACCGCCTGGCTAGGAAATGACAAGTATAAATTTGATAAATCATTGGTTTGACTCGACCAGAGAAGTAATGTAGTACTGTGTAGTGAGGTGTTCGGCTTAGTGTGCTTGCCTCAGGATATGGTGTTAGTGTCCAGGAATGGAAACACTCTTGAATCCTTTGAATAAGCAGCTCCCTCCCCCTTCACTCATTCCTCCCAACCCCGTCGCGCCTGTCACTGCACCCCCCACCCCCCCACCCCCACCCCCACCCCCACCCCCAACCTGGAGCATAACAGCTGTCACCTTAGCCTGTGGAAAGAGCTCTTATCCAATCCACATGTCCCGCTGGATACCTTCCACAGATAGATCGATAGATAGATAGATAGATGGATGGATGGACACCTCCTCATCTACAGCCAGTGCCGAAGCTAAAGCCTTGCCTCATGGTATGCAGTGAATTGAATTTAAACACTGCAGTAAAAAGGCGTCGTTAAATAAAACAAGCTTTTCTTTTCATGGGGCAGGTGGCGGTGGGTGGGTGGCACACCAGAACCTCCTCCTCCTGTTTCTCGTCCTCCTGCACCTCTTCCTGCTCCTGCTCGAATCTGTGGCTGTGTAGGCAGGCTATAGTAAAATCAATACAGACAACGAGAAAGGAAGAGTATAAAGTGTAAAGAAGAAGAGAGAGTCCAGCCCTCTGGTTTATTGTTTATATGGTTCATGGGTTCATTGTAGAGTATCACCCCACCCCTTTCCCCCATTGGAAAACAAGCATTCTTGGCCCTACCAATAGGGATCCAGCATTCTTGGTCCCAATGGATACCAGTGGTCTGGCCACAACCGCAAGCTGTATGGCCCCATGGCCACCACCAACCTTGACCTTTAAGTGTGATGATCCCGATCCCAGCAGAGGGGGTAGGCCCTGAATGCACTCACACCCAGACCTGCCAGCACCACTATGTCTATTTACAACCCACTCAGGCACCGCCAGCCCGTACATATATACATATACATATATACATACGTGTGCTTGGTCACATACACCGATCAGTAATAGAACATTCGCATTCCCCCCTATGCCGTATATCGGAATATTTTACACTGCGTTTACGGAACATTGTTATCGGTTGGTGCTTTACACTGAATGATGTGTGGTGTGAGGTGGTCTTTACACTGAATGTGGTGTGAGGCGATCTTTACACTGAATGATTTGTGGTGTAAGGCAGTCTTTACACTGAATGTGGTGTGAGGTGGGGCAGTATTTATGCTGAATGATGTGTGGTGTGAGGCAGTTTTTACACTGAATGTGGTGTGGTGTGGTGTGGTCTTTACGCTGAATGTTGTGTTGTGTGAGGTGGTCTTTAAGCTGAATGCTGTGTGGTATGAGGCAGTCTTTACACTGAATGATGTGTAGCGTAAGGCAGTCTTTACACTGAATGTGGTGTCTGAGCTGGACTTTACGTTAAATGTAGTGTGGTGTGAGGCAGTCTTTACATTGAATGTTGTGTGGTGTGAGTCATTCTTTACACTGAATGTTGTGTGGTTAGAGACAGTCTTCACACTGAGTTTGGTGAATGTTGTGTGGTGTGAAGGGGTCTTTACACTGAATGCAGTGTAGTGTGAGTCTGTCTCTATGCTGAATGCTGTATGGTGTGACGTGGTCATTGCACTGAATGTCATGTGGTGTGAGGTGCTGTTTACGCTGCCTCACACCATGGCAGTCTTTAACCAAATACTGTGTGCTGTGAGGCAGCCTTTACACTGAATGCGTGTGTGGTGTGAGGCGGTCTTTACGCTAAATGCGGGATGTGAGGTGGTATTTATACTGAATGCCGTGTATTGTGAGACGTTTTTTGCGTTGAATGTTGTGTGTTGTGAGGAGGTCTTTGCGCTGAATGCCGTGTGGTGTGAGGCGGTCTTTACGCTGTCCCTGCACCATCATTCTCCGTAGTACTTACTACTAGTAGTCGTAGTCTCCCACTTCGCATCCTTGTCCTTATTTATGCCACTCCGCTAACCCTTGAATCACTCACTCACCCCCCTCACCCCCCCTCACCCCTCACCCCTCACCCCTCCCCACACAATCTTATCTCCTTACCGGAGTAGGGATGTCCAGCACCCGAGGGTGCACCACCCGGAGGTGGGAGGTGGCGGCAGCTACACTGGTCGCGTTCACCCCGGGTGGGCCTGTAACACTGTCACGAAGCGGGGTGTGTGTATATCACACCGACAGAGGGCGTGTGTGCATCGATCTGCATGCAACCAATATGTGCCGGGCTCACCCACCAGCTTACAGGCCTGTATGCATATGTATATATATATATATATGTATATATATATATATATAATATATACACAAAATATATATATATATATATATATATATATATATATATATATATATATATGTGATGTATGATGCATTCTGCGAGTATAAAGGCGTGGAAGGGAATTATTTCTTTATTTTTTTATTATTGCTAATGCTATGGAACTTGTGGGTTACAGAATTTAATTGTGTTATATGCTGCAAATTGTGTATTCAACAGTTATTGTATTACTCTATATACCTTTTGTGTAAATAACCCTGAATTGAAAAACAGCCCATGAGAGGTAACCCCCTGCCAGAAAACAGCCAGATAACATCAAATCCAAACATAAACCAACTACCTATTACGTACAAGCCTATAATATGTAAATAGAGTAGGCTAGTCTAAAAATAAAAAGAGGAAGACTCTTAACAAGAAAATAAAAAAAAAACTAACATAGATCACTAACCACAACCCATAATCTTAAGAAACACTGACCGATAACTGCCCAGCATTGAAAACAAGCTCGATCATCCGAGCTTATATGCTATGGACAGCAAAAACACACCATAAAAAAAAAAAAAATGTCAGTTTGTTAGGAATATTCTAGCGTTACCGTATCGTGGTTAGCTATGTGAGTTTGTTATTTGCAGTTTCTTGTTTTAACAACGATAGTCACTTGACAACTATATGGGTTGTGCTGTTGGGGGTGGGGTTGTTAGTTAGTAACACATTGGACCAGCTGTGGCCAGTCAAGCAGCATTGCGCCTCGAGCAAGATTCGAACCCACACTTCTTGCTATTCGGAGGCTAGTGTGCTAACCATTACACCACTTAAACTCCCTGATGCAACTATCTAGATTTGATTCCACATATCTAATTTAGATACTGCTGCACTGATTAATCATTTGTTGCTGCATAGAAGGGCGTAATACGTCAATTATTAGAACCCGTAACTACTGAAGTCTATGGTGTCCAAGTTTTGACGTGCTTGCCAAATTTAATTTGACATGTTTGCACTTAAAATCTCTCAGAAGTTAGCCGTTGAAAATAAAAGTTACTTCAAACTAAAATTTAATACAAGGTTCCCGCAGATCCTTAAAAACTCTTAAAAAGTCTAAATTGATTAATACATTTTCAGGTCTTTTGAAAAGTCTTAAATACAGTAACTTTTTTGTGAAAGGTCTTGAAAAGGTCTTACATTTGATTTGGCCACTATAATATTTGTTCACAATGTTTTACAGCTATCTCCATAAAGCACAAATGCCATGGAGTTGACATGTCTTGAAGTTGACATTACATTTGCTGCAAAAATAGGTCTTAAATTGTATGAAAATTGGTATTAAGAAGTCTTAAGAAGGTCATACATGTGATTGTTTGATAGGTGCAGGAACCCTGTAATATATTTATCTCAGAAGAATGACAGAAAATCAAAACCATCTGACTATGCCACTTTAACAACCCCACCCACCCAAAGCCGCAAGAGTACCGCGTACTGTCCTCCCCGCAGAGGCTGAGATAAACTTCTGGAATCATTGTCCTGCGCTTTGATCACAAGATGCTCAAGCCGTGGGTTGCTATGGAAACATGGCCTGGGCGGGGTGTGTGGTAGAGGGTGGGTGGGCGGGTGTGTGTGGGATTTGTTAAGGGGTAATAGAGATCATGTGGGGTTGCGGAAGGCGTGAGTGGCGGGTAGGTGGTGGCTGGTGGCTGGTGGCTGGTGGCTGGTGGCTGGTAGGGAGTTGTTTGAAGAATAGACAAATGCGGCAACACCGCTGTCTATTTTGTCTCGTTTCATTAGATGCAACAGAATCTTGTCAAATTGACATTTTCTGTCAGGCATGCATATAGAGCTGCTTACCCACAAGATTAGTTCTGCCACTGCCATCAGAGGGCAGGTCGGTAGTAAAGATGATCTCTTAGGAGCATTTGGCCACCATATCTATTCAAGAGAACGGTTTGATCCCTGTTTCAGTGTATTTGTCTTAGGCGCACTGCGCCTGCACGTTTGTCACACGTCACACCGAGACAATGTTTGATTTATGCCGCTCGTTTTAACTCCAGCACCATTAGGACTGAGGAGTGTAGGTGAGTTTACAAAAGGAGAGAAGGTTAGCAGGAGGGTACACCGAACAGTGTATGCAGGTTTTGCAATACCTCAGGGAGTTTGACACCCCTGCCCTGCAGAGTTGTAAACCACTGCCTTGTGGTACAGGTTCTTGACAGAACCGAAGGCTAAGGGAGCAAACCCTGAACAGAAAACCATGTCACTGTGGCAGCATCAAGGGCGGTTGATGTATGGAACTCCCAACATCTCCCGACCAGCCACTGCAGGGACAAATAGTTTTGCGCCTGTCTGGACATGTTCTTGCCGGTGTGAAACCTCTACTTGCTCCCCGAGAGAGTGCCGCTGGTAACTTGCAAAAGCCAGCAGCACTTCAACACTTTTGCAGACAGCTTTCATGAAATGTACTTAGCTAAATGGAGAGCGGCAGTCAAGTAATGAAAGCAGTCTTTGTCGCATCGCTACCGACAGCATGATGATGATGATGATGACACCGAACAGCAAGCACCATCGATAGATTATTTCTTGCTTGCTTCCCTTTCTCGCTTTCCTGTATCTTATTTTCTCCCTCTCATTCTTTCCTACGTTCTTTCTTTCCTACGTTTTCCTTCCTTCTTTCCATTCTCTCTTTCATACATACTTTGTCTGTCTTTCCTTTATTTTTTCTCTATTTATCTTTCTCTTTCCTTCTTTTCTTTCTGTCTTTTGTTCTTTCGGTAGGAGGCGGTGGGAGGAGGTGGGAGGAGGGGCTGGGAGGCGGGAGGAGGGGCTGCTAAGGGCTCGAAGACTGAGGGGCTGGGAAGCGGTTGGAGGGGCTGGGATGGGGGCTGGGAGCGCGTGTGGTGGCCTCTCAAGACAAGTTTGAAGACAGGCAGAGAGGCGTCCCGGCTTCCCCGCCTACATCCATCCACAGCTGGTGACTCGTTCGCACTGACCCCTGGTGGCAAAATCGATGAGCAGAGGCGTGGCAGCCACTGTCTTTTCCCAACCCCTCCCACTTTCCCCTCCTCCCCTAAACCCTCCCTTCCCCTCTCCCTCCCTCTACCCCTCCCCTCCCCCCCCCCTCTCGTCCCTCCCTTCCTCTCCCCTCTCATCTCCTCCCCTCCACTCCCCTCCCCTCCCTTCCCATCACCTCCCCTCACCCCCTCACCTCCCCTCCCCTCCCACAGGGGAGGGGAGGGGGGGGAGAGAGGGGAGAGGAGGGGAGGGGGAAGAGGAGGGGAGTTGGAGGGAGTAGGAGGGGAGTCGAGGGGAGAGGAGAAAAAAAAAAAAAAAAAAAAAAAGAGGATAGAAGAGGAGAGAAGAGGAGAGGATAGGGAGAGGTGAGAAAAAAAAAAAAAAAAAAAAAAAAAAAAGAGAAGAGGGAGGAAAGGGGAGGTTAGGGACGGGAAGGTTAGGAGAGGGGAGGGGGAGGGGAGGGGGAGGTGGAGGTGGAGGGGAGGGTAGGGGAGTGGAGGGGATGAGAGGGGAGTGGAGGGGAGGGGGAGGATGGGAGAGGGAGGGAGGAGAGGGGAGGGTAGGGGAGTGGAGTGCAGGGGAGGAGAGGGGAGGGGAGGGGAGGGGAGGAGAGGGGATGGATGTATAGGTGCAGTCAGCAGGGCTCTAACTGGGCCATTAAGGACAGACAGACTTCTAAGAAGAGATTCCGACTCTGGGATTTGACTGATGGCTGCAGGAGGCAGAGAGGTTCAGACAAAGTCGGGGAGGAGTGGGAGAGTGGAGGGTGGAGGGTGGAGAGTGGAGGGTGGAGAGTGGAGGGTGGAGAGTAGAGAGGAGAGTGAAGAGGAGAGTAGAGGGTGGAGAATGGAGAGTGGAAGTACCCTTTCCCACGAGGGCTCACATTTTACTGTGTGTCGTGAAACAGTTTATTCTCCGTCTCCCTTTGCCAACACCCCTCCAGATGTTTCTAGGATGTAAAACCCCATAAAATAAACCCGCTGCCACCACATAGGTTCCTCGTTCAGATAAGCAACAAGGGGTCTTTTATTATATGCACTTTCCCTCAGACAGGACAGAACATCCTTTGATGAACCAGTCGTGGACTGGTTAGAATATTTCACCAAACTCACCAATTAAAGAAAGCGTTAGATGTCAATAGGTAGCCTGCTAATTGTGCGTTGCCTACTTCTCACAATCTCTGCAGCATTTTAGGTGTGAAGGATGCACCTCGATATATCAAAAACCCACTTTTGAGATTCCGTCATTTTCTGAGATAGATATATCAGGTCTATCGCTATACTCTACCTTACTTTAGTTAGAAGTAACTTCGCTTTAAAATGAGAGATATTTTAAGTGTAAACATGTTTGTTTGGGGGGTTTACATCCTGGCAACATCGAAGGTCATATGAGGACGTGGACCGAGTTACACCAATGTACACTCATGGTGATTTAATAGTGCTGTCACTCTGGGAGACCAGGCTGCTGGCATCATGACCCGATTTGCCACTCACACATTCCCACATTATCATGACACTGAGCTAATCAGTCCTTACCCTATCCTAATAATACCAAGCGCCAGGCTAGGTAGCGACAATTTTGTAAGTCATTGGTTTGAATCAGCTGGGATTCAAATACTCGACGTTCGGCATGGGAAGCCTGCGCTCTAATCGATTTGACAACCGCGTCTGGCAGGCACTGTGGTAAAGTGTGTGAATAATGGCTGCCGATGAACGATCAGCGCCACCAACAGCGGAATGCCTAATTAATTACTGTCTTAGAAGCACACGGATATCCCATAATTAGATACAGGCCAAACTTTCACAACAGGCTATGCATGCATAATTTTCTGTACCAACCATTAATTGTGCCAAGTATCAGCCAAAGCCACCTTTATCTATGGCATTTTCACAAGAAAGGTATAAAATACATTGCATCATTTAAATTTGGTTTTATATTATATTTATTGTAAAATTTTCATGAGGGAATACATGAGTGATAACCTGAGGATGGGAGGAGGGGGAGAGGGGAGGGAGGAGGGAGGGAGCGAGTGAAGGAACGGGTAGGGAGGGAGGGAGGGAGGGATGGGGTGAGGGAGGGAGCGAGTGAAGGAGGGGGTGAGGGAGGGAGGGAGGGAGGGAGGGGGTGAGGGAGGCTATTATTTACACTGCTGGTTTACTACGCATGAGTACGTTCAGCCCAAACAAAAGCTGACCAATGGGAGGAGGCGCAGACGACCTTCACTGCGCGCGCACCCTGTGGGCGCCAGACGCAGGGATATTCCGCAACTTCCGGTACACGGGGGA
>CM059198.1:6636657-6711164 GCA_030323885.1 Branchipolynoe longqiensis
CAGGAATAAAGCCTAAGCAGCCATCCGCAGGAATAAAGCCTAAGCAGCCCTCCGCAGGAATAAAGCCTAAGCAGCCATCCGCAGGAATAAAGCCTAAGCAGCCCTCCGCAGGAATAAAGCCTAAGCAGCCATCCGCAGGAATAAAGCCTAAGCAGCCCTCCGCAGGAATAAAGCCTAAGCAGCCATCCGCAGGAATAAAGCCTAAGCAGCCCTCCGCAGGAATAAAGCCTAAGCAGCCATCCGCAGGAATAAAGCCTAAGCAGCCCTCCGCAGGAATAAAGCCTAAGCAGCCATCCGCAGGAATAAAGCCTAAGCAGCCCTCCGCAGGAATAAAGCCTAAGCAGCCATCCGCAGGAATAAAGCCTAAGCAGCCCTCCGCAGGAATAAAGCCTAAGCAGCCATCCGCAGGAATAAAGCCTAAGCAGCCCTCCGCAGGAATAAAGCCTAAGCAGCCATCCGCAGGAATAAAGCCTAAGCAGCCCTCCGCAGGAATAAAGCCTAAGCAGCCATCCGCAGGAATAAAGCCTAAGCAGCCCTCCGCAGGAATAAAGCCTAAGCAGCCATCCGCAGGAATAAAGCCTAAGCAGCCCTCCGCAGGAATAAAGCCTAAGCAGCCGTCCGCAGGAATAAAGCCTAAGCAGCCATCCGCAGGAATAAAGCCTAAGCAGCCCTCCGCAGGAATAAAGCCTAAGCAGCCGTCCGCAGGAATAAACCTAAGCGCCCTCCGCAGGGAAAATTAAAGGCCTAAGCAAGCCTTCCGCAGGATAAAGCCTAAGCAGGCGTCGCAGAATAAAGCCTAAGCAGCCCGTCCGCAGGAACAAAGCCTAAGCAGCCCTCCGCAGGAATAAAGCCTAAGCAGCCCTCCACAGGAACAAAGCCTAAGCAGCCTTCCGCAGGAATAAAGCCTAAGCAGCCCTCCGCAGGAACAAAGCCTAAGCAGCCCTCCGCAGGAACAAAGCCTAAGCAGCCCTCCGCAGGAACAAAGCCTAAGCAGCCCTCCGCAGGAATAAAGCCTAAGCAGCCCTCCGCAGGAACAAAGCCTAAGCAGCCTTCCGCAGGAACAAAGCCTAAGCAGGCCTCCGCAGGAATAAAGCCTAAGCAGCCCTCCGCAGGAATAAAGCCTAAGCAGCCCTCCGCAAACATCTAAGGTCAAATCAGGACCGATTTGTGACAGTCCACACTTATGGTGTCTTTACAGTGCTGCTGCAATGGTAGTAAAGGCCGCTGGCACCATCACCTGATATCCCACTGATCCGATATGTCACATTATCCTGACACTGAGCTAACCAGTCCTTGCCCTATCCTATTAATGACGAGCACAAGGCTCGGTAGTGACGAGTATACATTTGATAAGTCATTGGTTTGACTCGGCTGCGATTATACCTCCCGGCATTCCATACGGGAGGCCTGCATCTGCCAATTCGGCCACCTTCTCCGGAAAGTGTGTGTGTGTGTGTGTGTGTTGTGTGTGTGTGTGTGTGTGCGTGTGTGTGTGTGTGGTGTGTGTGAGTGTGTGTGGGAGGGGGGGGGGGGAAGAGACCATATGTGAGATTTGCATATTCTTGCACAAACCGGCCGTGAGCTGTGCACACATCTACACAACCACTGCGCATACATATATCTCCAGACGCGTCACGTGGTAGTGTTTCGCTGGGTACCGGCAGCGAAATTAAGAAATATGCATAGGGTGCACTATTTTTATTCCTTCCTGTAGATGTTGAAATTACAAGCCCACATCCAAAAACAGTTAGGCTATATATATTATTGTTCTTGAGATAATCATTTTTTAACATTAAATATATAAGAATGTATTAATTTTGAATTCAAAGTGGAGCTTTGACCAAATATAATAACAAGTGGAAGGATGTGAGGGGAGTTCTGCTAACCAATTTCAGTTCTAAATATATAAAGGAATTTAAATTGTCAATTACTAAAGACAATGTCAAAAACTGCAATTCATGAAAAAGAAATCATTCTGATTTGGCCAAATAGCCATTTTCAAAGCTTGGTATTTTCTTGGGAAACTGCAAGAAGACTGAATAAATGCTAAATAGTTCACCTATTCATAACAGTGTTACACCGCATCTCTTTTCAGAGCTCTATTTGCAGAGAATCAAAAGATATTTGCATCCTAAAATGTCAAAAAGTGTAACTGTTTGCATGTAAACAGCATCTGTAAGTGAATTATTTTCAACATTTCAATGTTTGAAAGCTCATTGCAGCAAAACAATCTTTTGAATATTCCTCTTATTTGGCAGAGCATTACAATAACCATTCTCTAAGATGAATAGATATTATTTATATCAATATTATATCCCACAATATGGAAAATATTGAATTTTGATTGAACATATAACGACAAATTGGCGGAAAACCAAATATATAAATTTTATGAATCTTTAAATACTCATTGAAGCTTAACCAATTGGTTAAACTTCCTATAAATTGACAGTGCACATCATATGGAGGTAATACACATTATATTATTAATATTCTGTCTAGAAATACAAAAAGTGCATTTTGATTGCACATACAAAAGAAAAGTGTACAAAATAAAAAATAAAAATCTGTTCATCAAGCTTTGAACACCCACTGTGGCTCATCCAATAGGTTGATCTTCTTCAAACTTTGCACATATAACATATGGAACTAATACATATTGGCTATACCAATAACTTTGCTAAAGATATCAAAAGCTGCATTTTGATTCCAAATACAAATTAAAAGTGTCTGAAACCAAAAATATTGATTTAAGTAAATCTTTAAATATTCATTGTGCCTAGAGCAACGGTTGACGGGGGGAGGGGAGGGGAACGGGGGGGGGGGGGGGGGGGGGAGGGGAGTCGGATCGGGAGGGGGGAGGGGCGTGGAGGGCTGTAGGAGGGAGTGGAGGGTGGAGGGGTGTTTGAGAGAAGGGTTGCTTAACTGTAATCAATAACATCGTTGAATTTGTTGTGTATGTTAAAATGATATTCTGGATGCATAGTTGATTTCCATGTTACATGCGTGATATTTAAACATCAGTCAATAGTTTCTTTCGTTTGTTAACTCTGAGACATATGCACGACATGTAAACCTTCGTGAATATGAACATTGATTTTGCTATTAATTGGAATGTTTTCTGCTATTATTTGGTAGGTTCTCACTTCTCGTTTCCATGTCACAACTTAGTGCCCAGTTTCAGAGAACGGCGAATATCTGAAAACCAAAAGCTAGAAGTCATTTAGAGACTCACCATTGAAGCAGCTGGAGACACCCAGCACGTTACAAGGAAAATCGACACTTACCTGAAAAGGACAAAATAAACTACATTAGTACACAACACTAACTATAGGTTATAGTCATGGAGTTGAGCTAACACAGATCATCATTGCAGGCTATTACGATATAATATTGATATCCCTCTGCATATCAATGACAACAATAACAAAATATAACCACAAATTGCACTTCCATGACACGTGACCCTCTCACGTGACTACACCAGGCCAGTACAGACCGATTAGATGGTTCCATGTTTGCATTATAGAGAAACAGTGGCAGCAGCCTGTAATAACACGATTAGCAAGGACTGTCGTCTGCTGTGCCTAAATGTTGTCTGCTGTCCCTAAAAGAAAATCCACTAAACTGTTAAAATAACTGACTGAAATTCTTCAATTTCCACCAAAATGTGTATGATGCTTCACTAGAATTCTTCCTCGTCCAGTAAACTATAAAAGATTTGATTGAAATTATTCCCATTTGAACAAAACTATAAAAAAAATCAGTCTGAAATTATTCCTTTTTGCACTAAACTATAAAAGATTATTCCCATTTGCATTAAGCTATAGAAGATTTGACCGAAATTATTCCCATTTGACTAAACAATAAAATATTGGACTGACATTATTCCCATTTCCACCAAACAATAAAAGATTTGATCAAAATTATTCCCATTTACATTAAACCATAACAGATTCGACTGAAATTATTCCATTTCCACTAAACTAGCGAAATCCTTCATTGGCATTACACTGTTATATATTTGACTGCAATTCTTCTATTTCTATCAAAAAGACTGCACTATGAGGACACTGACCAGATGAACGCCAGGAGGAACAAGGAGGCTCTAAGGGACCATTTAACTATTAGGTATTGCTTAGGGGAGGGGGTTGATGGAGTTTAACGTCTTGGCAACATCTCAGTACGGGTACCGACTTGTGACAGTGCTTGCCATATCCTATTAATGCCGAGCGCCAGGCTAGGGAGCGACAAGTATCAATTTTATAAGCCATTGGTTTGGCTCGATCGGGAACCGAACTCCTGATCTCCAACACGCGAGGCCCACGAGCTACCGATTAAGCCACTGCGACCGTTATTATGGGGGGAGGGGAGGGATGTAGATGCAAGCATTACGTGGTATTACAAGGGTTGGTAGGTGCATTGAACAGCGTTATGTATGACAATGGTCACTTTAAAGACGTCATCGTAATAGACATCCACATAAATAAACATTTGTTATGTGGTATTACAAAGGGTGGGTGGTGTATTGAACAGCGTTATGTATGACAATAGTCACTTTAAAGACGTCATCGTAATAGACATCCGTATAAATAAACATTCGTTATGTGGTATTACAAAGGGTGGGCGGTGTATTGAACAGCATTATGTATGACAATATTCACGTCATCGTAATAGACATCCGTATAAACAAACATTCGTTATGTGGTATTACAAGGTATGTGCATTGAACAGCGTTATGTATGACAATAGTCACTTTAAAGATGTCATCGTAATAGACATCGGTATAAATAAACATTTGTTATGTGGTATTACAAGGGGTGGGTGGTGTATTGAACAGCGTTATCTAACACAATGCATCACTTTAAATACGTCATCGTAATAGACATCCATATAAATAAACATTTGTTATGTGGTATTACAAGGGTTGATAAGTGCATTGAACAGCATTACGTAACACAATAGTCACTTTAAAGACGTCATTGTAATAGACACCCGTATAAACATACATTCGTTATGTGGTATTTCAAGGGGTGAGGGTGTATCGAACACCGTTATGTAACACAATTTTGTCTTCTCCTAAACGCGCCATGCCATGACAACAATACATAATGCAGGTTTTTAGGGGTAAATGTAAACCAAAAACAAGTATAAATCAATCTCTGAGTGTTACGTAATATTTTAGGGGGTTTACGGTCTAGCATTATTGAACTTTACAAGAGGGTGGGTGTGTGTCTAAAAATAGCATTATTAGGGTCCATACACATGTGAAGATATGGAATTCTAGACTATTTCAAGGCTTTTCATGGCTGTTTTTGATAGGAATTCAAGGCTATTTTCATTTGGATTTAAAGAAAACCTAACAATGACAAAAGGGCGATTTTGGACTAATTTAGATCAGTGGGGACAGCTTAATGGACTTCTAGGCTTTTCAAGACTAATTACCCAAAATAGGTTAAATTCAAGGCTTTCCTCAGCACTGAAATGGGACAAATGAAGTTCAAGACTTTGCAGGCCTCGCATGGACCCTGCATTACGTAATATTTGAATGGCCCCAAAGGAATATTTGATTTAGGACAATTTCACAAGCGCCCTTCAAAGTCAACATAACCCGTGGACCGTGACTAAACACAAGACATTCGTTGGACTGTAAACTGGGTCAAGTACTTCTCTTTATTCCCCCTCTTTTTCCACCTTACGGGCAATAAACCCGCAATACAGCCAATATCGTGTTGTGTAACTAGTTATACCAATATTATTTTAGCAAAGTCTATGGTTATACGTTGGTGATACTATCCGAAGGAATAGTCTATCGTGTGTATTCGCAGCAATATGCTGCGTTGTAGACAAAGCTGCCTGAGGTGGGCAGCCCGCATCTGCCTGTCAACAAGCAGGCAGGCCCGCGGGACTGCGAGCGCGACCGAATCTGCCTCCATCGGCAGGAAAATTTGCTTTATAATAAACGGAGGGGCCTTTAGAGGAACCAGCCGGAGTAATACTCACCCAACTAGATTCAATTTTTTATTTTATTAAATTTGTTATTGACGAGGTATTTACTCTGCCCATAACGTATAAGCTCCCATGAGGGTGCTTGTTTTCAATGCTGGACAGCTGTGGTGCCGTCTTGATCTGTTCCTTTGCCCAGGAGTGTTTACCTGTGTCTGCTCAGGTCAGCCTTCTGCAATTTTGGTTGTTAGTAATAGCCTATGTTAGTTTTTTTTGTAATTTTTCAGTTTTTTTGTCTGGTCTGAGTATGATACCACAATTGTGTTGCGTTCATTTGTGTTGTTACAGAGCGTACACAATAACACGCTCGAAACACTAATTCTGTGTCTGATAACTGAAGTTAAGCAACATTGGTTGGTGGTTGGAATTTTACAACCTGGCAACATCTAAGGCCATATCAGGAGGTAAGCAAGATTGAGCTTCGACAGTATTTCCAGGAGTCACCACCAGGGAACACAATGATTATTAAGCCTTCAAAACCAGCAGCGGATAAATTAAAGAGTCCGCCCAGAGAGGGTCGCCGAATGCGTTGAGTGCCCACTTCGCATGTGGTACGTGTGTCGTGGGATTCGAATGTTGTCTGAGTGATAGCAATGACTTAAAAATGTATACTTGTCACTACCTAGCCTGGTGCTTGGCATTACTAGGATAGTGCCAGAAACAGTGGACTGAGGAAGACCAATTGTCCTACTACGATAGTGAAAGGAGGAGGGGAATGAGGAAGATCAATTATCCGCGATTGAAAATTCCACTGTTTAATCAATTAATGAAAAAAAAAGAGTTCGCCAAAAAATATCAACAATTTATTGACCAATTATCTGCAGTTGAAATTTCCCACCATTTGTTTGTTTATTGGGGTTTTATGTCCTGGCAACATCTAAGGTCATATCAGCACGGGTTCGGCTTTGTGACAGAGTGCACTCATGGCATCTTTATAGTGCTGTCCCACAGGGAGACCAGGCCACCAGCAACATGACCCGATTTTCCACGCAGTCATATCATCCTGACACCGATCTAACCAGTCCTTGTCCTATACTATTAATGCCGAATGCCAGTCTAGGTAGCGACAAGTATCAATTTTGTAAGTCATTAGTTTGACTCGGGCACGATTCGAAGCCCCAACCTTCCACACAGGAAGCATGCGATCTTACCGATTTAGCCACCGCATCCAGTTTTTTCCCCATTTAATCAACCGCTGAATAATGATGATAATGATGATGGCGATGATGATTCCAGAAAACTCTCAGATATAAAGCATCTTTTCCTCACATACATTGCTATGCAAATTAATACTAATACCAGTGTATCAATTGTATTTGGGCTACCGTATAATTTTAGTAAATATATGGAACCACTTCTTCTCCAGCCCTCCCCTAAAAAAAAAAATTTAAAAGAGAAAAAAAAAATCCCACTAAAGTGACCCAACTTCAAACACTCCCAATCAAAGATGAAGGATATATAGAAGATTGAGTTGGAAGTGGGGTGTGTGTGTGGGTAGTGTGGGTGTGGGTGGGGGGGCACAAGTCCTAACATCACGGGCTCCAATTAGGAGACCATCTGCAAGGCGAGGCAAGTTTGGCTTGGAATGTCTGATGTAGCTTCCCTGCTAGCAGCACTCTAAATTTAAAGTGCTACATGGAGTGCACACGCAGTATCCATCAGCGTATCTGCCACCTTTCCGGAAGTGCTATCAGCGATATGTTTTTTTTGCTTTTTTGTGTGGGGGGATCTTTGTTGTGAAATGTTTTTATTCAACCGAAGTTCTTTTTTTCCCCGCACTGAGGCACTGAAGTTCCACACACATAAATGTGTGTGTTTATACATGTGTGCATACACACATATATACACACACACAAATATAGTTTAGATAACATGATGTAATATTACTAGTAGCCGTTTGCATCAGTAGGTGCAAGGTATATTGCAACATAGCATTAGCAATTATACTTTTACAGCAATACAATTGTAATCACGATGATTCAAATGTTGGTAGATCGTGGGTTCGAACCCTGCTCGAGTCAAACCAATGACTTAAAAATTGATACTTGTTGCTTCCTAGCATGGCGCTTGGAATTATTAGGATAGGGCAAGGACTGGTTGGCTCAGTGTCAGGATAATGTGACTGAGTGGGATATCAGGTCATGGTGCTGGCGGCCTGGTGTTCCAGTGGGGCAGTACTATAATGTCGCCATGAATGCGCACTGTCACAAGTCGGTACCCGTCCTGATATGACCTTAGATGTTGCTAGGACATAAAACAACAACAAACAAACAAACATAACAATAATAATAATAATAATGTAGTCTGCACTGACCTCTCAGGCAAGGAGCCGCATAGACAGATAGGCACAGATTGGTGATTGCATTAGGGAACCTAGGTGGTGTAGTGGTTAGCACAGTAGCCATGGAATGGCAAGAAGTGTCAGTCTGAATCCTACTCTAGGTGCAATATATCCCATTTTCATCACGCCCCCCAACACTGTGTAAAATATTCCGATTTACGGCATCGGGGGGAATGCAAATGTTCTATTACTGATCAGGGGTACGTGACCAAGCGCATGTAGGTATATATATGTAAGTGCTGGCAGTGCCTGAGTGGGATGTAAATAGACATAGTGGTGCTGGCAGGTCTGGGTTTAACCGCACTCAGGGCCTACTGCCTCCCACCTCCCGCTCTGCGGGGTAGGATCACAAAACTCAGGGTCAAGGTTGGTGGTGGCCAGGGGGGGGCCACACAGCTTGGTGGTGGTGGGCAGACCACTGGTAGCCATGGGGACCAGGAATGCTGGATCCCGATTGGTAGGGCCAAGAATGCTTGTTTCTCATTGGGGGAAAGGGGTGGGGTGATACTCTACAATGAACCCATGTACCATATAAATAATAAACCAGAGGGCTTGACTCTCTCTCTTCCTTTACACTTTATACTCTTCCTTGCTCTTTATCTGTATTGATTTCACTATAGCCTGCCTACACATCCACAGATTCGAGCTTTAGCCATTTGACGAAACTGGTGACTACGACGAGTGGATTAATTGAGTAATTGGATTTAGCCATTTTACAACTGGTTGCCGTGACCTGGATCCTGTACAAGCTACTCGATGTACGGTTGTTTAACCTACCCTGTGTAAATGCATGCATGTATGTAATTATAAGCATTAAATGACTTATGAATGTATGTAATTATAAGCATTAAATGAATTATGAATGTATGTAATTATAAGCATTAAATGACTTGTATGTATGTAATTATAAGCATTAAATGACTTATGTATGTATGTAATTATAAGCATTAAATGACTTATGAATGTATGTAATTATAAGCATTAAATGACTTATGTATGTATTTAATTATAAGCATTAAATGACTTATGTATGTAATTATAAGCATTAAATGACTTATGTATGTATGTAATTATAAGCATTAAATGACTTATGTATGTAATTAAAAGCATTAAATGACTTATGTATGTATGTAATTATAAGCATTAAATGACTTGTATGTATGTAATTATAAGCATTAAATGACTTGTATGTATGTAATTATAAGCATTAAATGACTTATGTATGTATGTAATTATTAGCATTAAATGACTTATGTATGTATGTAATTATAAGCATTAAATGACTTATGGATGTAATTATAAGCATTAAATGACTTATGTATGTATGTAATTATAAGCATTAAATGACTTGTATGTATGTAATTATAAGCATTAAATGACTTATGGATGTAAACCATTTTAAAGACTTATAATTCTTTCCGGTACTTCCTGCCTAATGGCCCCCTCCTCCCTATAGTCCCTTCCCACCAACATCGGGATTCCTCATTCCTCACACCAACACATAACTATATTTATAAACTACAGAACAAACCAATAGCAAAGATATCTTGACTTACTAACACAAACGTACCCCAACTAACGCCCACATCCTACTGCGTACAAAACAACACAATGAATAAAAGAGTATCTGATCACACTGAACTAAGACTAAGTAACGGTACTGGTATCTACCTGAATTGGAAATCCTAAACCAACAACTAAAACCTTTTATGTAAATGTAAAATGGTTTAATGTACCTCATACTCATTACTTACTGCATTGTGTACACTTTAATTTCAGAATCTACTTCACATTTCAAGTTACTACGTAAACCATGTAACTTATTAATTGTGTAAATACCTATATACCTGTAACACTTCATGTAAATTCATTTACCTCCAAAAAAGACATTCCAGGGGTACTGACCTCTCAGGCAAGGAGCCACACAAACAGGTAGGCATGGATAGAGTGATTGCATCAAGGAGCCTAGGTGGTTAAATGCTTATGGTGCTGTCACATTACGATGCATTGTGCAAACGTACGTCGGCGTATGTGATTTTTTGCCGCTATGTCAGGATACGTCATTATGCGTCACGCGTGCATTAGGCGCTCGTTGGTTTACATCAATGTACATCGACGTTCATCGAGATACAGCGTCACACGTCAGGGGGTCGGCAAAGTTTTGTGCATCCACAAAACTTTCAACGTACGATAACGTTCGACAACGTGTGGATTTTTCGTCCGCCGTACGTTATGCATGCGTTAGGCATACATCGATGTACGTTAGACATACGTTACTCAAACGTTGTTCACTACGTTGCACTATGTTGACCTACTTTAAAGGCAGTGGGAACGTACAGTCCACTTACTGACAATGTATGGATAACGTATGCCTAACGCGCGTCTAACATATGTTTAGCGTTTCACTACCGTGTCTTGACGTATATTACGTATGACTCGTAGTTCTAGTGATCGAATAACGTATATAGTGTTCACCGGCGTTCTGTGAATGTACCTTGAGCGTAATTCGAGCATTTTTCGCTGGGAGGTACGTTAGCCATACATTGGTCATACGTTGGCCATACGTTGTGTATACGGTATGTATACGTCCAACTTTGCCCCCCACACCAAAAAGTTTGATGCTTCTTGATGTAATAAAGTGATTTTACGCGTTGGTGGCGCGCTAGCGAGATGCGTCGTAATGTGACAGGGCCATTAGCATGCTAGCCATAGAAAGGCAGGAAGTTTGGGTTCGAATCTCACTCTAGGGTCAATATTTCCCTTTTTCATCAGCCCCCCATGACAGAAGTGTAGCGGTCTGCACTGACCTCTCAGGCAAGTAAACATAGACAGGTAGGCATGTGTAGTGTGTTGATATCAGGGAGCCTAGGTGGTGTAATGGTTAGCACAATGGCCTGGAATGCAAAGAGATGTGGGTTCGAGTCCCGCTCTAGGCGCAATATTTCCCATTTTCATCACCCCCATGACAGTAGCAAGTGATGCTTAATAAGCGTACCAGTATCTAAGTTGGATATATAGATTCAAACCTAGTTAAGTGTCTAGCTTTAGACAATTTGGTACTTTCACTTTCAGGGTCTGTCCACATGTGAACATATGGAATTCAAGGCTTTTCAAGGTTGTTTTTTTAATAGGAATTCAAGACTATTTTCACTTGGATTTCACACACAAAAAACAATCGCGAATGACGATTTCAAACTAATTTAGATCAGTGTGGACAGTTTACTGGAGTTCAAAGCTTTTCAAGACGAATCACCTAAACTAGGTTAAATTCAAGGCTTTTCAAGTCTTTGAAATGGCGCAAACAAAGTTCAAGACTTTTTCAAGACTTTCGCAAGACTTTGCAGGCCTCGTACGGACCCTGTACTTCGGTCTGTGCCGCTTTAAAAGCGTCACATCTACCCTGTAGGCTCAGCCAGACACCCCCCCATCCTCAATGCCCCTTGGTTACCTAGAAGATAAGCCCCGCCCACCTTGGGCCCTCCAATGCCCATAGTCACGTGATGGGAGACCACGTGACCACCATGGGAATCGGCCACCTTTACACAATCCTCCCTCCCCCTCCGCCCACCACACACACCCCGGATGTTGTCTAAGTGCGTGACCGTCCGCCATTGTCTACTGTTCCCTGAAAATCGCATATATAGCGGTCAACCCCTTAAATATAAATAATATAATCAGATTGTTTTCAGTTTCCGCCATATTTTAAAATCTTTGTTTTTCTGTTTAGATAAATGAGCCTGTCTCAAAAGGTGATAACTCTTCTTTTTTTTGTCCATTGTAACGATTGACAGAAAACAGCACAGAAACGGTTACACTGAAAACACAAAGACATTTGCTTCAAATCAATATGTATTCTATCAGGATTATGAAACACCATGTAAAAAACAAATCAGTTTATCCTGAGTAAATGCATAAGCAGATAGTATGTTGATCGTTACAATGGACAAAGTTTTGTCCCATATTGCTTAGCACCTTTTGAGACAGTCTCAAATATAAAGATGAAGTAATTTTTATTTTAAAAGGCTAATGTTGCACAGTCCGATGGTTCTGATATGCTATCATTTTTCTGATATAAATATAGTAGGAACCCGCCCTGATATGACCTCCGATGCTGCTAAGACATACAACTCCAAATAAACAAGCAACACTTGCGAGTGGTAAATGAATCAGACTACCAGCGATACAAACAGGATTTTTACTTTCACACACACAGACACACACACATACACACACACAGACTGATTAATATCATTATATATATGCTAGATAAAAGATTAACATATTAATTTATTATATGCTGTATAAGAATTATACGAGTATAATAACCCAGAATATTCCTCCTCTCCCTCATCGGTTACCCGGCCCCCCGGGACTGTTGGAGCCTCTCATAGTCATCTACTACTCCAGCCTCCCCCACCTCAGCTCAGTGGGGGTGCCCCCCCCCCCCCCATCACACTGTAACCGTCACTCACTGTACTGCTGAAATTTTTAGTTGATATTCTATGTTTCAAACAAGAGCTGAGATGAGCTGAAACTAGCACATTTCATAGCTGCACCCATGTGCCATCATGTGCTTCACGGGGGTTTGTTTTTCTTCCATGCATCCCACAATGCACCGCGCGGCTGGAATGGCGATCTAATCTATTGGATTCTTTACATATTTATTCTGATCAAATCTAAATAATTGTTTTGGTTTTGAAAATTTGATGTTTTCATCGGACTCTGCAGCTTTAAGCTGCCAGGATATCCAAGATGGCCACCACTAACGCGTCCGCCACCAAAAACGCCACGAGCATGTGACGAGAGCCAACCAGGAGCAGCCTTAGGTCCTCGCACGGCGTCCATCAATCATCCGACCAATCAGGTTTGCTGATACATTTCAATTGCGTCCTATCAGCACCGCCTTCCAAGGGTCACGTGGCCGTGAAATTGGCGGGAAATGTATGACGTTTGTGTGAATGGCAGACGACAATGTTATCCGCTGCGCGCATGCGTCCCGGAAGTTTGGGTCCCAGTCGCTACTTCCGGTTTGATTCTATTTATTAAAGTTGCACAGTCCGGGTTTTGGTGAGTTTTTTCAAGTTTCTGTCACATAAAAATTGTGGGGTGATTTTTATTATTATGATCTACCTTATTTTACACCGGACGTGGTGGCTGACTAGGTAGAGCGCAGGCCTCCCATGTGGAAGGTCGGGAATTGAATTCCCAGTCGAGTCAAATCAATGACTTACCAAATTTATACTTGTCGCTTCCAAACCAGGCACTCAGTATTATTAGGATATGCCAAGGACTGGTTGGCTCAGTGACAAGTCTATAAGGACCCGTCCTGGTATACTGGTATGATGTAAAAGCTCCACTGATTCATTCACTCATTCATTCATTCATGCATTCACACTCACTTATTCACTCACTCATTCATTCAATCATTCACTGACTGACTCATTCATTCGCTCACTCATTCACTGACTCACTCACCCACCCACATCTTGACACATTCAGTCATTCATTGAGTCACTCATTGAGTCCCTCATTCATTCACTCACTGACTCATCCACCCACCCATTCATTCATTCCCTCACTCATTCACTCACCCATTCACTGACTCATTCATTCACCCACCCATTCATTCGCTCACTCATGCATTCACTGATTCATTCACTCACTCATGACCTCACTCATGCATCCACTCATACCCTCATTCACTTATTCATTCACTCACTCACGCATTCACTCACTCATTCGCTCACTCATGCATTCACTCATACCCTTGCATTCACTCACTCATTCACTGACTCATTCATTTACTCATTCATTCACCCACCCACTCATTCACTCACTCATTCACTCACATATGCATTCACTCATTCACTCACTCACTCATTAACTCCATCACTGACTCATCATCATCATCATGCTGTCAGTCGCGATGCGACAAAGACTCCTTTCATTACTTGACTGCCGCTCTCCATTTAGCTCTCTGCTGTGAGAGTTGTGTCCATGAGTCGGTCTTAATGTCTCTCAGCTTCAGGTTTCTCTTGATGGTATCTTTGAACCGGAGACGGGGGCACCCTCTCTTTCTGTAGCCAGAAGACAGTTGAGAATAGAGGATCTGCTTTGGTAGCCTGTCTGATGACATCCTCATGAGGTGTCCAGTCCACCGGAGATTCTTTTTGATCAGAAGATCTTCCATAGAGGGCAGCCCCATCCATTCGAGTATTTCCTTATTCGTCACTTTGTCCTTCCAGGTTAGCCTCATGATTGAACGCAGATGTCGCATCATGAAGGCATGCAGCTTTTTCACCTGCCTTCTGTACACTGTCCAGGCCTCAGCTCCGTATAGTAGGGTGGATAGCACGATTGCGCGGTAGATCTTACCTTTGACCCGAATGGACACATGGTGGTTGTTCCAGAGTCTCTGGCTTAGTCGGCCGAAAGATGCGCTAGCCTTGGCCATCCTCCTCTGTATCTCAGCATCAATGCGTCCATCACTTGATATAGTGCTTCCGAGATAGGTGAATTCCGGAACAGAGTTCAGCTTGTTTCCGTCAACCATGATCTCCTCCTCTCAGGTTCTTGTAGACTCACTCCATCACTAACTCACTCACTCACTCATTAACTCCATCACTGACTCACTCCATCACTAACTCACTCACTCATTAACTCCATCACTGACTCCCTCCATCACTAACTCACTTACTCACTGAGAATATTAATGTACTTCTACAAGTAAAAGTAACTTCTTCCTTTTCCTTGAGAAGTCCGATTAAACTAGTCACGGCGCCAGGCCCAACTTGGTCTCATGAACTTATTTATATGTACGGTGAAAAATGCACTTAATATCAAAGGACCCTCCCCCCCTCTCCCACGCACCACATAGTGTCGATGTCTAAGACTGCCCCACCACCCTCCACTCCTGCCCCCTCTACCCCCTCCACAGACCTACTGGGAGCCCCACCCCCCACCCCCACCGCCCCCACTTCTAACCCTCCAAAGGACTCCTACAGAAACTCCCCCCACACTGCCCCCACCCCGTCAGGCCCCCTCTACCCCCTCCACGGATCTAGTGGGAGCCCCCACCCCACTACCCCCACTCCCCACCCCACTACCCCCCACCCCCTACCCACAAACCGCCTACTGGAACCCCCCCCCCCCCCCCCCACACATACACCACACACTTTTCCACCCTCCTCACCCTCTCAGGCCCCCCTCCACCCACTCCACAGACCTACCAGTACTGAGTACTAGGAACCCCCACTAACTCCCCCGCTTTACCCCATCACAAACCGCCTACTGGAAGCCCCCCCACACACACACACACTACAACCTCCTCACCCTCTCTCGCCCCGTCCACCCACCCACAGGCCTACCAGTACTGAGTACTAGGAGCCCCCACTATCTCCCCCCCCCCCCGCTTTACCCCATCACAAACTGCCTACTGGAAGCCCCCCCCCCCCCACACAACACACACACTTCCACCCTCCTCACCCTCTCAGGCCCCCTCCACCCGCTCCACAGACCTACCAGTACTGAGTACTAGGAGCCCCTACTGGGAGACTCCACACACACTGCCCCCCCCCCATCCCCTCTATCCCTCCCCATGTCTTCTACTGGGTTGGTTGTTGGGAGTTTTCCGTCCTGGCAACATCTAGGGTCATATCAGGATGTGTACTGACTTGTGACAGTGCACACTCATACTTTTTAAGGCCATCGGCACCATGACCCGATATCCCATTCAGTCACATTATCCTAACACTGAGCTAACCAGTCCTTGCCTTATCCTATTAATGTCGAGCGCCAGGCTAGGAAGCGACAAGTATCAATCTTAAATCCATCAGTTTGACTTGACCGGGAAGCAAACTCCAAACCTTCCGCACGCGAGGGCCACACTCTATTGATTAGGCCACTGCGCCCGATTCTCCTCTACTGGGAGCCCCCCCCCCCCCACACACACACACTGTCGCCACTCTCACTGCCCCCCTATTCCTCCACATGTCTAACCCCTCTATTCCTCCACATGTCTCCTACTGGGAGCTCCCCCCCCCCAATGCCCCACAACCTCACTACACCCCACCCCCTCTGCCCCCCCCTCTATTCCTCCACATGTCTCCCACTTGACCACCCCCATCCCCCCCGCCCTGAGGCCCCTCTGCCTCATCCCAGCTGCATTAAGGTGCGTCTGTGTGGCAGATTAGGCCCTCATGTGGTGAGATTGGTCAGCATAACTGGCAAAGGGCGAGCACTTTCCTCCCAGCCAAAGGACACGCCCCCCCCCCCCCCGCCCCACACACACACCTTATCAGACATGTTTTAAAGGGGCTTCTCTCCGACTGAGTCACTTTTATTTATATTAGTGTCAACCCTTTTTTTAAATCTCTTCCGGGTTTAAAAAAAAAAAGGAATTGTGTATTAATTAAAGTTTAATTTCTGTATTTACGTCCTGGCAACATGTAATTTGTATTAGATCGATCACTAGTATCTACTTTACATTAGTTTAAAGTTACTTTTATTTTAACTGGTAAGCTTTTGAGATATTTTGAGTGCAAACATGGAAAATTAGTTTTGGCAAGCTTGCCAAAACTCTGACACCATAGACTTCTGCAGTAACAGGTTCTGTTAAATTGACTCAGTATTGCCTTCTATGCAAAAACAAATGCTTACTAAGTGCATCAGTATCTAAGTTAGATATGTAAAATAAAAACTAGATAATTGGTTTGGTTTTGAAAATTTGATATTTCATCGGACTATGCAGCTTTGACTTGTATAAAATGGCTATTCCCAGGCCGGCCGAATGTGTTGAGCGCCTGCTTCCCATGTGGCAGGTCGTCCGATTCAAACCCCGGCCGAGTCAAAGAGATGACCTAAAAAAAATGTATACTTGTCACTACCTAGAGTGGCACTTAGGATTACTATGGTAGGGCAAGGAGCAGTGGAATGAGGAAGACCAATCGTCCGCGATTGAAATTCCCTGCTGCTTAATCAACGAATGTCGTCAACAAATACATAATATTCCTCGTATAATCCTTTGGTCACAAATGCGTTATGGCATGCTTGCGGCGACTGTAAGTTGCCACATCGGCCAAACCGTATGGTGAGCTACGGTCGACGTACTGTGACCGTACGGTTGTTTGCTCACCGCAAGGTGTTGCGGATTTTTAAAAGTCAGAGCTTATCTTAACTTCGTAAAATCGCAATGCCGCAGGCCCTCAAGGAACCCACAACACCGTACAGGCACCTTTTTTGACATCAATGAATATCAATATGGTACAATATTCATATTTGTGTGATCAATTTGAATAAAGTTACATTTTTTATATATTAAATAAGTGCATAAAGTTAAAGACAAACCCCAAGGTGCCTTGCGGTGACCGTACCATTTGTGAATATATAAACCGCAGACCATAATGCCATAACATTTGCATAAACCGCAATGCACACCGCATGCCGCAGCACCGTACGGCGCCCACAGCATTTGTGACCCAGGCATTAACAATCTATCCTCAGCACCAGCCTCCATGTTGGAAATGGCAAGCAGCATTTTTGATTACCGCATTCCAATTCTCTCACAGGTATATTATATATTCTTAAAAGCGCTAAATAAATAGCCTGCGACCAGATGGTATGACATCTCCCGTTTTGGTAGATCGTGGGATTCGAACCCACGGGTTCGAACCCTGGTCGAGTCAAACCAGTGGAGTTAAATGACCACGGAGGTGGTCATTTGCTGTCATTGCTGGGGGCAGGGGGGGGGAGCCAGTGAAGTAGCCCGCCCACCTGTCAATCACCAGCCCACCACTATCCTGATGGCCTAATCCTCTCCAGCCAATCACAGGCCCCCCTCCCTCACTCTCCCTCCGACTCCGTGTCGCACACACCTCCTCACTCTTCCACTGACACCCGTCAGCTACACATCTCCACTGAAAAACCCACTACCCAGTCCCACTTGTCTCGATATAAATCAAAAACAACCAGACAAATAACAACAACAAACATTTAATGATACAAAAATATCCTCACCGTAATTATCCTAAAATGTGAATAGGTTAATTTCTCCTTTTACCCAGTCATCACTATCTTAATATATATGTGTTAATAAGATCGAGTAAACCCGATCATTTACGATAAAAATTCATTGATCCACCTGATCACTACTTATATGATTTAGGATTCTTCTAACTCACTTGACTCATGATCGTTGATATATTGTGATGTATCTCCCTCACTTGATTAACTGCTACGTTCATAAAAACATTGTACATATGTTGTCAACGATTACATTAATGACTCGCATAACTTCATGTTCATGTCAGACTTTGCCCACGGGCCTGCTCAAACAGCCAGTAGTGTAACTGAAATCGCCGTTGGATGAGATTGTCATGAGAATAAAGTTATCTTATTCCCAGATCTGCTTCCTCGTTCCTCCCTGCCCATCAGCCAGTAATGACATACAGATTGATACTTATCACTACCTAGCCGGGCGTTTGGAATTATTAGGATAGGGCAAGGACCGGTTGGCTCAGTGTCAGGATAATGTAACTGAGTGGGATATCGGGTCATGGTTGCCGGTGGCCTAATCTCCCAGTGGGCCAGCACTATAAAGTCACCATGAGTGTGCACTGTCACAAGTCGGTACCCATCCTGATATATATATTTTTTAATTGACGGGAATTTATTCTGCCCATAACGTATAAGCTCCTGTCAGGGTGCTTGTTTTCCACACTGGACAGCTGTGGTGCTGTCTTCATTGTTCCTTTGCCCAGGAGTATTTACCTGTGTCTGCTCAGGTCAGCCTTCTGCAATTTTGGTTGTTAGTAATAGCCTATGTTAGTTTTTTTTGTAATTTTCCAGTGTTTTTGTCTAGTCTGAGTCTGCTACCTTAGCCTACTAAGTACATCTATGACCTTACATGTTGCCAGGACGTAAAACTCCAACAACCAACCCACCAATCCATAGCGTGAGCTGGGCTGCATTCCAAACGCGGGAAAGGCGTGCACTATCTGATACTAATGCATCCTCCCCACCTCCCTCCACACACACACACACACCCACACACCATCGCCCACACACCGCTTTAGGTGTAGCTAAAAAGAGCCCTGGGGGGACATTGTAATCACATTGGTGGTTATTGCGCGATTAAATACGCTCAGGATGTCCATCTAGTCTTGTCAGACGCTGCTTCAAATGGCAACTTCCGGTACGCAACCGCGCCACCGGAAGTGGAAAGGTCGACGTTTTCCAGGAGTCAAACGAGTAAAAAAGAACGCAAAAAAAACAACCCCACATAATTCTGATATTTCTGCTGTTGTTAGATTTGATAATTGACATTATTGATTCAGGGTCCGGACACATGTGAACATTGTTTGTTTGTTGTTTTAGGTCCTAGCAGGGTCATATCAGGACGGTACCGACTTGTGACAGTGCGCACTCATGGTGAATTTAAAGTGCTGCCCCACTGGGAGACCATGATATCCCACTCAGTCACATTATCCTGACACGGAGCCAACTAGTCCTTGCCCTATCCTAATAATGCTGACGGCAAATTTCCGTTTACACCTATATCAAAAATGCCCCCAGGCTGTGATTTTTTTTTCGGAAATCCGCGGAAAAATATCCCTGCTGACTCATCTATCCACACACCCACACACTCACCCACTCACTCACCCACACACTCACTCACTCACCCACCCACTCACCCACACACTCACTCACCCACCCACCCACTCACCCACACACTCACCCAAACACTCACCCACTCACTCACCCACACACCCACCCACACACTCACCCACCCACTCACCCACACACTCACCCACCCACCCACTCACCCACACACTCACCCACCCACTCAATCACTCACCCACTCACTCACCCACCCACACTCACCCACTCACCCACTCACTGACCCACATACTCACCTACACACTCACTGACCCACTTACTCACTCACTCAGCCACACACTCACCCACCCACTCACCCACACACTCACCCACACACTCACTTTGCCCTAAGTGTCCTGTCGAACTCTAGATCTCACCCACCCACCCACCCTCCCCCACCCATCAAAGTAAAGCTTGTTTTATTTAAAGTTGCACGGTCCAATCGCGTTTTAATTTTTTACTTATTTTTTTTAGATAAGTATATCAAACTGATCATTAAAACCTAAAAATCATTAGTCCAGAGTAACTTTGATGAAAACATGCTAATTTCAGAGCAATTTGAGCTGAAAGAACCCAAAATCATTTCGACAAGCTTGCCAAAAGTCCTGTACCTTCTTGAAGATTTGAAGATCTATACTGCCTATCATGGATAAGCCTGAATAGACTTGTTTTCACCATTAGACAATTTGTTGATAGAAAGCCCGAGCCTACACTTTTACCGACCCAAGGGTTTTTTTAACCTCCAACACCACATAGACATGGTATGAGAGCAACTGGCCTTTGATGACACTGTAAGTTATACACAGCGGTGGAAATCCAAATTGGCGGAGGTGAGGGCACAGGGAACCTATGACACAGATTACTATCTCACGATGGTCACGTGATGTGAGTTGACCTAGTAATGTGTATGCCTTAGAACCTGACTAATGCCATATATGGTATTGGGAATGAGGGCAAGACAAATCAGGTCACGAGATTGACCTCATTCGTTTGTGGGTTCCCTGCGTAATGGCTTCCTCAAAGTAAGAGTCCAATGGGGTGAGGTAGTAGATTCTCTGATTATTCTGTGTATGCTGTCCCAAACTACTAGTTAATGCACCGATATCTAAGTTAGGTATAATAAATCAGATAAGTATTTTTCTTTTGAAAAATATATATTTCATCGGACCATGCAACTTTAACGACGCCTCTAGAGCACATTGATTTCTATCATCGGCTATTGGACATAACAACATGGTCATTCTCACATATTTCTTTGGAGGAAACCCTCTACTCTTTCCGATAATCAGCAAGGAATCTTTGATATGCACTTTAACACAGACAGGACAGCACATACCACAGCCTTTCATGAACCAGTTGTGGACCACTGGTTGGAACGGAAAATAGCCCAAACTGTAAATGGGTCCACTGAGCAGGATCAATCGACCCACAGCTATCTATCAGGGATGAAAGTGATCTCCGGGAAAAAAAGCGGAAATGCTGATATTCTCCCATAGGCTTAACACTGTCAGGGAATCGCGGAACATTTCCGGAAGTTGGGTTTCATATATATTGTATACGCTGATCGTGCTGCGCTGTTTGAAGCATGTATGTACTAGTAGTATACGCTGGTAGTGCTGCGGCGTTTGGAGCATTTATTAGTGGTATACGCTGATAGTGCTGCGGCGTCTGCACCACATATTAGTATAGATCTATGCTGACGGTGCTGCGGGATTGAAATCAGCGGAATCGCGGAGATCTTTCATCCCTGTCTATACAAGTGGACACTCTACCGTCTGGGCTACGTCCCGGTCCACACCCACCTCCCCATGATAACTTGCCGCCTCTCCTGGGGGCCTCGCACCTAAAGGCGGTCGGTTACCAGACGGCGCGTTTCCATGGTTACTGTCGGATGACAGCCAGGTGGGGTGGTGAGTAGTTGTTGGTTGGTTGTTGGAGTTTTACGTCCTGGCAACATCTAAAGTCATATCGGGACGGTGAATGTAGTTGTAGACGGCCTGAGATGTGTGTGTGTGTGTGTGTGTGTGTGTGTGTGTGTGTGTGTGTGTGTGTGTGTGTGTGTGTGTGTGTTGGTTGGTTGTTGGAGTTTTATGCCCTGCCAACATCTAAGGTCATATCAGGACGGCTACCAACTTGTGGCAGGCCACACTTATGGTGATTTCACAGTGCTGCCCCACTGAGAGACCAGGCCACCAGCACAATGACCCGATATCCCACTCAGTCACACTGAGCTAACCAGTCATTTCCCTATCCTATTAATGCCGAGTGCCAGTCTTGGAAGCGACAAGTATCAATTTTATAACTCATTGGTCTGACTCGACTGGGAACCGAACTCCCGACCTTCCGCACGCGAGGCCCGCACTCTACCAGCCACCACGCTCGGTGTGTGTGTGTGTGTGTGTGTGTGTGTGTGTGTGTGTGTGGGTCTGTGTGTGTGTGTGTGAGCGTGTGTGCGGGGGAGGGGGGGGGGGTGTTACTGACTTTGGCTGTTGGGTGTTTTACAAACAACAGAGCGTCCCTTTAGGGAATGTATTACTAAATGTTGCCGGACCATTGGTCAGGGGGGTGTTTTACCAGGAGTATGTTTATATTTTGAGACGGCTTCACTGAGAGTTCACTTACAGTTCTGCACTTCTCAGGCTGACATATTTAGAACCGCTTCACTAAGAGTTAACTTACAAGTCTAGGACTGCTTCACTAAGAGTTAACTTACAAGCTTAGGACTGTTTCACTAAGAGTTAACCTACAAACCAAGGACTGTTTCACTAAGAGTTAGTTAGCTTGCATGCTTAGGACGTCTTCACCAAGAGTTAACAACGTAGGACTGTTTCATTAATAGATAACTTACAAGATTAGGACTGCTGCATTAAGAGTTAACAGATTAGGACTGCTTCACTAAGAGTTAATGTACAAGTCTAGCACTGCTTCACTAAGAGTTAACTTACAAGCTTTGGTAGATCTTGGGATGGGGAGGGGGAGGGGGAGGGTGTAGGAGGAGGGGGAGGGGTTGGTGGGAGTCAACTAGAGATCAGTTTCCTAGTAATATCACATCTAATAGAATGTACCCAATGGTCTCATAAATAAGCAGCAACATCTGCCTTGACTACATTAAACAGCCACCAATTCAATTATCCGACAGCGTTCCCTGAGAGAACCAAAAGCACATCTCAATTATATTACAGAATTCCTCCCATTGCCAATATTCCAAGCGAGCCGTTGCAAGGCTTCTGACTAGTTCCATAGTTAGTTCCATATCTACGCTTTATCAGGATCAGCGCACTGAATTTAATTACGGAATTATGGATCCATTGAATTAGTTCGAAATGAGAAATAGTCCCAATACGTCGAGACGCGTCAAACTTTTCGGCGCGGGGGGGAAAGTTGGACGTATACACACCGTACTGAACGTATGCAGAACGTATGTGGGACGTATTGCTAGCGCATGACAACGTATGAGAGTGTATCATAGAAAGTATGGCCAAACGTTTCACTAACGTGCCTCCCACGTTCTCGGCGTATGGCCAGCGTATGCGTAACATATGAGTAAACTATCCCCAGTGGGAGGCACGTTAGCCATACGATGATCATACACTGGCCATACGTTGGCTCGAAAAACGCTTGCAAAACGCTCACATACGCTGGCATCTATAATGTTCCAGCCCCTTTAAGGTGTCAGGTGGTTACGCATCCGCAGTAACTCACGGCTCATCCAGGCGTCCCGCCATTCACCGCCCCACGTGGTGCTGGGGCGTTTCCATGGTAACAGGGACGCCAGGATGGCCCTGATAGCCGGTGTGACTGGCGATAAACATGTTCACAGGGTAGGACAATTTTTAAAAAACAGGAAGATCTCAAGGGATGTTATATTTGGGGGATCTGCGGGGGGTGGGGGGGTACTCCCGCTGAAAATTGCTTAAATATTAGATGCTCTGCGGTGCATTTTGGGAACAATAATCCGTAAGAAAGATATATTACTATATTAATGGTATTGCAGGGTTGGAAAAGTCAGCATCGGTGCTAAACAAAAAAGAAGATTATTCTACTAGAATTTAAACAAATTGAACAACAACAAAAACAAACCAACAAAGACAAACAAATAAACGGAAGATCGGCAAAATGTGATGCTGGGGACATAAACTATCTCAGTGTAAATTAGCTCAGTGTCAGGATAAGGTGACTGAGTGGGATATCGGGTCACGGTGCCGGCGGCCTGATTTCCCAGTGGGCGAGCACTACAAAGCCACCATAAGTGTGTACTGTAATAAGTTAGTACCGGTCCTGATATGACCTTAGACGTTGCCAGGATGTAAAACTCCAACAACCAACCAACCATTAGTCCCAAGTCGGAAGTAGATTTAGTAAAGCGGGCTCTGTTATGGAGGGGTAGTAATTTTGTGCAACTAAGAACATTCCATGAGAAGCCCAGCGGCAGTTTCAGACATAAACTAATTAGGGGCCATCCAAAGTTTACAAAGAAAATGTTTACGGTAGTACAAAGGGTAATACTTTTTCAGACCCCCCACCTCCCCATACATCGCCCCAAAGTTGTAGTCATCAACATTTACCCCAGCCCCAGCGCTCGGCATTATTAGGAAAGGACAAGGACTGGTTAGCTCAGTATCAGGATACTGTGGCTGGGATATCGGGTCATGCTGCTGGTTGCCTGGTCTCCCAGTGGGGCAGCACTCTTAAAGTCGCAATGAGTGTGCACTGTCACAAGTTGGTACCCATCCTGATATGTCCTTAGATATTGCTAGGACGTAAAATAACAAACAAACAAACCTTACTGCAAACCCACAGCACCTCTAGCTCCTCACCCTAAGGATCCCACCTCCACACACACACACACCACCTCACACACCCGCATACCCCTCCACACACACACCCATAACACACAATCATGGTCCAGCCACACCCACCACCCCATCGCTTCGTAATCATCCAATCAGCATGCTCGGGACATCACCCCCGCGTATCAACCAATCAGAGGCCACCATTCCCAGTCGCCCTGGCGTCATCCAATCAGCGGGCCCGATAGCGCTTAGTGCAAGATGGCCGACTCCGATCTGCTCACCGCGAACCGATCGGCGACAACTGGATGATTTCTCCAGGGTCTAAGGGCTGGTTGGTTGGTTGTTGGAGTTTTACATCCTTGCAACATCTAAGGTCATATCAGGACGGGTACCGACTTGTGACAGTGCACACTCATAATGACTTTATAGTGCTGCCC
Organism: Branchipolynoe longqiensis; assembly: GCA_030323885.1. Taxonomy (NCBI): domain Eukaryota; kingdom Metazoa; phylum Annelida; class Polychaeta; order Phyllodocida; family Polynoidae; genus Branchipolynoe; species Branchipolynoe longqiensis. The sequence continues at coordinate 6,661,890 of CM059198.1, forward strand.
CACTGGGAGACCAGGCTGCCAGCACCATGACCCAATATCCCACTCAGTCACATTATCCTGACACTGAGCCAACCAGTCCTTGCCATATCGTAATAATGCCGAGCGCCAGGCTAGGAAGCGAGAAGTATCAATTTTGTATGTCATTGGTCTGACTCGACCGATGGGTTTGAATCCCCCGATCTACGTAAATGGGAGGCGGACGCTCAACTCATACGGCCATCCCGTCTGGTCTCCAGGGTGCAAGGGCCATGAGAGGAAATGCATCGTCCCTCTGCATCCTCACTCCTGGTGCGCCATTTAGTGGAGGGTGTGCTGGTGAGTTTTTTTGTTTAACATTTTTTTTCCTCGATACCTGATTGGTCGGTGTTGGTGCGCATGCCTGAGTCCAGAGGGCATCCGGTGCATCCTGCATTATCGGTGTCACGTGGTCGGTCAAGTGGTCGGTCACGTGCTTGGTCATGTGTCACATTCAATAAGGACCTTGTGTCTGGACCTTCACTTCAGTATCACCGCCAATTTTTGTGAATGGCTTGTGTTTCGGTATATATTCAACACCTGCCTACAAAACCACTCCATGTCCAACTTCCGGTATATCCACCACATCCCTACCTTCAACTTCCGGTATATCCACCACATCCCTACCTTCAACTTCCGGTATATCCACCACATCCCTACCTTCAACTTCCCGTATATCCACCACATCCCTACCTTCAACTTCCCGTATATCCACCACATCCCTACCTTCAACTTCCCGTATATCCACCACATCCCTACCTTCAACTTCCGTATATCCACCACATCCCTACCTCAACTTCCCGTATATCCACCACATCCCTACCTTCAACTTCCATATATCCACCACATCCCTACCTTCAACTTCCGTATATCCACCACATCCCTACCTTCAACTTCCGTATATCCACCACATCCCTACCTTCAACTTCCGGTATATCCACCACATCCCTACCTTCAACTTCCGGTATATCCACCACATCCCTACCTTCACCTTCCGTATATCCACCACATCCCTACCTTCAACTTCCGGTATATCCACCACATCCCTACCTTCAACTTCCGGTATATCCACCACATCCCTACCTTCAACTTCCGGTATATCCACCACATCCCTACCTTCAACTTCCGGTATATCCACCACATCCCTACCTTCAACTTCCGGTATATCCACCACATCCCTACCTTCAACTTCCGGTATATCCACCACATCCCTACCTTCAACTTCCCGTATATCCACCACATCCCTACCTTCAACTTCCCGTATATCCACCACATCCCTACCTTCAACTTCCCGTATATCCACCACATCCCTACCTTCAACTTCCTGTATATCCACCACATCCCTACCTTCAACTTCCCGTATATCCACCACATCCCTACCTTCAACTTCCAGTATATCCACCACATCCCTACCTTCAACTTCCGGTATATCCACCACATCCCTACCTTCAACTTCCGGTATATCCACCACATCCCTACCTTCAACTTCCCGTATATCCACCACATCCCTACCTTCAACTTCCCGTATATCCACCACATCCCTACCTTCAACTTCCCGTATATCCACCACATCCCTACCTTCAACTTCCCGTATATCCACCACATCCCTACCTTCAACTTCCAGTATATCCACCACATCCCTACCTTCAACTTCCTGTATATCCACCACATCCCTACCTTCAACTTCCTGTATATCCACCACATCCCTACCTTCAACTTCCGGTATATCCACCACATCCCTACCTTCAACTTCCCGTATATCCACCACATCCCTACCTTCAACTTCCGGTATATCCACCACATCCCTACCTTCAACTTCCGGTATATCCACCACATCCCTACCTTCAACTTCCGGTATATCCACCACATCCCTACCTTCAACTTCCGGTATATCCACCACATCCCTACCTTCAACTTCCAGTATATCCACCACATCCCTACCTTCAACTTCCGGTATATCCACCACATCCCTACCTTCAACTTCCAGTATATTCACCACATCCCTACCTTCAACTTCCGGTATATCCACCACATCCCTACCTTCAACTTCCAATATATCCACCACCTCCCTACCTTCAACTTCCGGTATATCCACCACATCCCTACCTTCAACTTCCGGTATATCCACCACATCCCTACCTTCAACTTCCCGTATATTCACCACATCCCTACCTTCAACTTCCAGTATATCCACCACATCCCTACCTTCAACTTCCAGTATATCCACCACATCCCTACCTTCAACTTCCGGTATATCCACCACCTCCCTACCTTCAACTTCCCGTATATCCACCACCTCCCTACCTTCAACTTCCAGTATATCCACCACATCCCTACCTTCAACTTCCGGTATATCCACCACCTCCCTACCTTCAACTTCCGGTATATCCACCACCTCCCTACCTTCAACTTCCTGTATATCTACCACCTCCCTACCTTCAACTTCCTGTATATCCACCACATCCCTACCTTCAACTTCCTGTATATCCACCACCTCCCTACCTTCAACTTCCTGTATATCCACCACATCCCTACCTTCAACTTCCAGTATATCCACCACCTCCCTACCTTCAACTTCCGGTATATCCACCACCTGCCTACCTTCAACTTCCTGTATATCCACCACATCCCTACCTTCAACTTCCGGTATATTCACCACCTGCCTACAAACCGCTCCACATCCAACCTCCAATATATCCATGACATTAAAGCTGCATAGTCAGATGAAAATATCAAAATTTCCAAATCAAAACAATTATGTAGATTTAATTCTACATATCTAACGTGGATGCTGGTGTACCTATTAAACATTTGTCACCACATAGAAAGGAATCCTGCGGAAATTTAATAGAACCTGTTACTGCAGAAGCCTAGAGTTTTGGCATGTTTGCCAAAATTTATTTTGCATTGTCATACTTCAAATATCTCCAAGGTTAGCTATTTAAAATATAAGTTACTTCAAGCTAACGTAAGGTAGGTTATAGCCATCAATCTAATATATTTATCTCAGAAAATGAGTGAAACTCAAAACCATCGGACTATGCAACTTTAACTCAAATAGCATTATCTCTATATGCCTAATCTCTTAAGCGAACAAAATTAAATTGCGAAGTCCACTCCCTGCAAGACATGGTTCGGCTGGTCACCACCAGGGGGCCATTGTCTTTGCGGCACGCGCCTGTAAAAGCACTTTGGCAATGCAGGAACAGTAGAGGAGGCAATTGAGACGGAGGTGGGGGGTAGCCCCTGACAATCACAAACAAATGGGGGACCCGTGGCATGCAAAGTGCGTATTCATTATCTGTGATTACCCCGCAGGACTTCAGCGGATAAGGCGCTGGAACAACGCAAGGATGGCAGCGCCTTCAGACAAGGACGCAAATTGCCAGGCATAGCGGTAAGGACAGGCTTTTAGAAACTTTTAGATAAATTGACGAAAAGAGCACCTATTGTAGACACCAGCACTATTTGGCGCATCATCGATGACGTGGCATTCCTTTTCAAACTTGTAATCAGTCCATTATTTGTATACATTGCTTGTCTAATTTTGCTTTGTTTTGTTAGTTGTTGATTTAATGTCCAGAATTTCAATCACCGACAATTGGTCTTCCTCATTCCACCGCTCCTTGCCCTAACCTAGTAATGCCAATTCCCAGGGGCAGTATGCACCAATCGGTGTTAAGGCCGTAACCGCGGTTTGGCTAGCTCCACACAGCTAACTGTGGAAAATCTGTATGCATCAATGGTTGCCAGCGCTAGCCGCCGACCGTAGCCTAGGCTAAGCTACCCCAGTTTCAAATCAGGTTTAAATGCAAGCCGCGCCGGTTAGTGTGGCGGCTGCCGATATATTAGAGCCAAATCTATTCAATGCGATCATATTTAACAGAATTACATACGCAATAAGTGAAATTTAATCAAATTAACCCTAAAATCGAACCGTTATTAACGCTTCCGCCGCATTGGCGGCGTTATTCATATTGTCTAATCGACGAATGTAAAATAAACAAATCGCCGCCGCAGCCGCATTGGCGGCAATATATTAGGCCCAAATCTATTCAATGCTGTCATATTTAACAGAATTAAATATGCCATAAGTGAAATTTTATCAATTTAATCCTAAATTCGAACCGATATTAACGTCGCCACCACATTGGCGGCGTTATTCATATTGTCGAATCTAGGGATTTCCCAAATCTATAAATAAGTACACGGTTAGCTATCCGCCCCGGCTAGGACATTGGTGCATACCACTTGACCTATTTCTCCAACCCGCCACTACCCAGAGGTAGCTACCCCAGAGCTAGTGCCTAGCACCGGCTAAGCCTAACACCGATTGGTGCATACGGCTCCAAGTTAGGTAGTGACACATATCCATTTTAAAGACATTGGTTTGGCTTGGCGACGGTTTGAATTGTACGAATTGCTGCACAGGAAGAGGTTATATGCAATGGAAATATATATGTAATGTATAACGAATGATGCGAGTATAAAGATACATAAGGGTTAATTATTATTATTATTGTTATACTGCGTCAGACCAACACTGTACTGGTGGCTCCACCTTCTCTCCTCGCATCCACCGGATGTAGACCAGTATCATATAATAGGTTAAGATATAATGTACATAATTTTGTTTAATATGGCAGGAATACAAAACTTTAGATTACTCAACTTTAAATAAAGACCATCCTTGTTAATTACAACACCACCTGATGAAAAAGACATAGCAATTATCTTCCCAAGTGCCATATTTTAAGACCAGTGCTTTAACAGCGCAATAAACAGCACTACAATCAGCATCAGTACGAGTCCAGATACTTTTCGTTTGTTACTGGTGTTCATTCAAATGTCGCTTTAGGGTTTCTTCGCATTAAATAACGCTATATTGCTGGGAGGACTGCTGGTGAAACACGGTGGAGTGATTGTAGTTCATCCTGCTTTTTGTGGTGAGAGCCAGGTCTTTCCTCCAAAGCCAGCCGCTGTCTGACAGGATCACCATCAAATTCAATATGGCTCACCGCAAGTGCTTTGTTTGTTGGGGGGGTTTACATCCTGGCAACATCTAAGGTCATATCAGGATGGGTACCGACTTGTGACAGTATGCACTCATGGCATCTTTATAGTGCTGCCCCACTGCGAGATCAGGCCGCTAGGACCATGGCCCCATTTCCCACTCAGTATTTACTACTCAGTCACAATATCCTGACACTGAGCTAACCAGTCATTGCTTTATCCTATTAACACTGCGCGCCAGGCTAGATAGCGACAAGTATCAATTTTGCCAAGTCATCGATTTCACTCGGCCAGGATTTGAAATGCTGACATTCGGCACGGGAAGCCACCAGCACTCTGACCGACTCGGCCACCGCGTCCGGCCACTGGAAGTGAATGCCACAACACACCGCCTCATCGAACTGCATTATTTTGGCAATAACTGTTCTCGTTCTTTGGCTTTCGCAGCCAATAAAAATGGCGGCTGGGAGATGGGTCAGTGTTCAGTGTCGGTGGCTTACGGGAACCAGCAGCCATCAACTGCAATTATTGCCTCCTGGTTTGTGTAGCCGGTGTACCTGGGGCCACAGTGGCGCCTCCTGGTGTTCACCGGCCATCAGGGGGCGCCACCTGCAGGTTGTTTGTGCGGGATCTTGGCTCTGCACTAACAGTTCCACCATCATTTCTACCAAAACATATATATAACGATTTTTTTTACATCCACACCCAAACACCTGCATCCACAGCACACCTACTTCCACACCCACACACTCCCACACCCGCACACTCCCACACCTACACCCGCAAGCACTCCGACACCCACAACCACACGCGCAGATCTCTGCACCCACACCCAGTCACACCCACACCCACACCCACACCCACAGAGATGTCCCATACCCAGAGTCACACCCAGACCAGCACCCACAGTCACACACACACCCACACCCACACCCAAACCCACACCCACAGAGCATGACCCGCCCCCGCACCTGCACCCACACCCCCTGCCACACACGCCTTCTCTTCTTCCTTACCACTTCCCATCCAATTGTCAAAGCCATCACCTCACAACCACCTTCTCTTCTCCCTTACCTCTTCACATCCAATTGTCAAAGCCATCACCTCACTCACCTTCTCTTCATCCTTACCGTTTCCCATCCAATTGTCAAAGCCATCACCTCACAACCACCTTCTCTTCTTCCTTACCGCTTCCCATCCAATTGTCAAAGCCATCACCTCACAACCAACCACCTTCTCTTCTTCCTTACCTGTTCACATCCAATTGTCAAAGCCATCACCTCACAACCACCTTCTCTTCATCCTTACCGTTTCCCATCCAATTGTCAAAGCCATCACCTCACAACCACCTTCTCTTCATCCTTACCGTTTCCCATCCAATTGTCAAAGCCATCACCTCACAACCATCTTCTCTTCTTCCTTACCGCTTCCCATCCAATTGTCAAAGCCATCACCTCACAACCACCTTCTCTTCTTCCTTACCTGTTCACATCCAATTGTCAAAGCCATCACCTCACAACCACCTTCTCTTCATCCTTACCGTTTCCCATCCAATTGTCAAAGCCATCACCTCACAACCACCTTCTCTTCATCCTTACCGCTTCCCATCCAATTGTCAAAGCCATCACCTCACAACCACCTTCTCTTCTTCCTTACCGTTCCCATCCAATTGTCAAAGCCATCACCTCACAACCACCTTCTCTTCATCCTTACCGTTTACCATCCAATTGTCAAAGCCATCACCTCACAACCACCTTCTCATCATCCTTACCGCTTCCCCATCCAATTGTCAAAGCCATCACCTCACAACCACTTCTTCTCCTTACCTTCCCATCCAATTGTCAAAGCCATCACCTCACAACCACTTTCTTCTTCATTACCGCTTCCCATCCAATTGTCAAAGCCATCACCTCACAACCACCTTCTCTTCTCCTTACCGCTTCCCATCCAATTGTCAAAGCCATCACCTCACAACCACCTTCTCTTCTTCCTTACTGTTCACATCAATTGTCAAAGCATCACCTCACAACCACCTTCTCTTCATCCTTACCGCTTCCCATCCAATTGTCAAAGCCATCACCTCACAACCACCTTCTCTTCATCCTTACCGCTTCCCATCCAATTGTCAATGCCATCACCTCACACCCACCTTCTCTTCATCCTTACCGCTTCCCATCCAATTGTCAAAGCCATCACCTCACACCCACCTTCTCTTCATCCTTACCGCTTCCCATCCAATTGTCAAAGCCATCACCTCACAACCACCTTCTCTTCTTCCTTACCGCTTCCCATCCAATTGTCAAAGCCATCACCTCACAACCACCTTCTCTTCATCCTTACCGCTTCCCATCCAATTGTCAAAGCCATCACCTCACAACCACCTTCTCTTCTTCCTTACCGCTTCCCATCCAATTGTCAAAGCCATCACCTCACAACACCTTCTCTTCATTTACCGCTTCCCATCCAATTGTCAAAGCCATCACCTCACACCCACCTTCTCTTCTTCCTTACCGCTTCCCATCCAATTGTCAAAGCCATCACCTCACAACCACCCTCTCTTCATCCTTACCTCTTCCCATCCAATTGTCAAAGCCATCACCTCACAACCACCTTCTCTTCATCCTTACCGCTTCCCATCCAATTGTCAAAGCCATCACCTCACAACCACCTTCTCTTCATCCTTACCGCTTCCCATCCAATTGTCAAAGCCATCACCTCACAACCACCTTCTCTTCTTCCTTACCGCTTCCCATCCAATTGTCAAAGCCATCACCTCACAACCACCTTCTCTTCATCCTTACCGCTTCCCATCCAATTGTCAAAGCCATCACCTCACAACCACCTTCTCTTCATCCTTACCGCTTCCCATCCAATTGTCAAAGCCATCACCTCACAACCACCTTCTCTTCATCCTTACCGCTTCCCATCCAATTGTCAAAGCCATCACCTCACAACCATCTTCTCTTCTTCCTTACCGCTTCCCATCCAATTGTCAAAGCCATCACCTCACACCGCCTCAGCAACATTCATTTACAATGCCCACTCTCTGTATCACCTCTCAGCTTCGCCCCCTCTAAAATAGGATTGTTTGTTGTTTTACCTCCAAGCAACATCTAAGGTCACATCAGGACGGGTACCGACTTGTGACAGTGCGCACTCACAGCGACTTTATAGTGATGCCTCACTGGGAGACCAGGCCACCAGCACAATGACCTGATATCCCACTCAGTCACATTATCCTGACACTGAACCACTGAGTCCTCGCCCTATCCTAATAATGCCGAGCGCCAGACCAGGAAGCGACAAGTATACATTTTTAAGTCTTTGGTTTGACTCAACCAGGGTTCGAACCCACAATCCCATGGGTTCGGATCCCCCGATCTCCCAAAACAAGAGACGGATGCTCAACTCATTCGGCCATCCCGTCTGGACCCCTAAAATAGGAGTAGCACAGGGCACCTCAGGGACACCTGCAGGACCAGTGTAGTATTCGGTTATGTATTCCTCTGGTTTAAAGTTGCATAGAACGATGGTTTTGCGTTTGTGCCATTTTCTGAGATAAATACATTAGATTGATCGTTATCATCTACTTTACTTTAGTTTGAAGAAATCTTTATTTTAAATAGCGACCTGTGGGGATTATCGAAGTGAAAAGGTTAATTTTGGCAAGCACGTCAAAATTCTGACAGCAATGGCTTCAGCAGAAACAGCTTCTATTAAATTGACTTAGTATGCCCTTCTATGTGGCAACACCTGCCTAAAGTTGCATAGTCCGAATGTTTTGAGATTTTGTCATTTTCTGAGATAGATTTATTAGGTTGATCGTTATAATCTACCTTGAAATACCTTGAAGTAACTTTTGTTTTAAATGGCTAACTTTGGAGATATTTGAAGTGCAACCATGCAAAATTAATTTTGGCAGGCAGCCCAAAACTGTGACACAATAGGCTTCTGCAGTAACATGTTCTATTCAATTGTCTCAGTATTCCCTTCCGTGTGTCTTGATATGACTTTAGATGTTGCTAGGGCGTAAAAAAACAACAAAAAAACCCTTCCGTGTGGTGCCAAATGTTTAATAAGTGCACCCGTATCTAAGTTTGATACGTAGAATCAAATCTAGAGATAAGTGTTTTGGTTCTGAAAAGTTTATGCTTTCATCGGACTATGCCCCTTTAATTAAACTAATATGGTAACACTGCCTCGCTGCCCCCCCCCCCCTCCACCAATCCTCACCCACCCACCCACTTGCTCACTCGGCGCATGCGCAAACGGGCATTTACTGAATGCCTGCATTGCCCACAGCTGTACAGCGCGATCCCTGCCCCGTGATTGGCCCAATCCAGTGTCACGTGACCGCAGTGGTACTATTCACGACGGACAGACCGGAAGCTAACTCACGAGGCAATCATGTAGTGGTTGGTTGTTGGGGTTTTACGTCCTAGCAGCATCTAAGGTAATATCAGGACGTGTACCGACTTGTGGCAATGCACACTCATGGTGACTTTATAGTGCTGCCCCACTGGGAAATGAAACCACGGACCCGATATCCCACTCAGTCCTATTATCCTGACACTGAGCTAACCAGTCCTTGCCCTATCCTATTAATGCCGAGCACCAGGCTAGGACACCACAAGTATCAATCATATAAATTATAAGTTTGTTTGTTGTTGTTTTATGTCCTAGCAACATCTAAAGGCCCCATCACATTACGACGCATCTCGCAAACGCGCAGCCAATGTGTAAAATCACTTTTTTACGTCGAGAAGCATCAAACTTTTCGGTGCGGGGGGCAAAGTTGGACGTATACATTCCGTATACATAGCGTATGGCCAACGTATGACCAACGTATGGCTAACATGCTTCCGGGCAAAAAATGCTCCAATTATGCTCATGGTAGGTTCACAGAATGCCGGTGAACGTTATATACGTTATTCGATCGCCAGAACTACGCCTCATATGTTACATACGTTAAGACACGCTGGAGAAACGCTAAACATACGGTAGACGTATGTTAGATGTACATTATCTATACGTTGCCAGTACGCGGACTGTACGTTTCCACCGCCTTTAACTTTGCCGAACCCCTGACGCACAACGCCATATCTCAACGAACGTCGACGTACATTGATGTTTACCAATGAGCGCCTAACGCATGCGTAACGCATATCGACGTATCCCGACATAGCAGCCAAAAATCACATATGTCGGCATACTTTGGCGCGATGCGTTGTAATGTGGCAGCCCCTTTAAGTCACATCAGGCCGGGTACCGACTTGTGACATTGCGCACTCATGGCGACTTTATAGTGCTGCCCCACTGGGAAATGAGGCCATGGGCACCATGACCCGATATCCTGACACTGAGCCAACCAGTCCTTGCCCCAGGCAAGGAAGCGACAAGTATCAATTTTAAAGTCATCGGTTTGACTCGACTGGGAAGCAAACTCCCGACCTTCCGCACACGAGGCCCGCGCTCTACCGATTCGGCCACCGCGTCCAGCAGTCATATTAGGACGGATACCGACTTGTGACAGTGCACACTCGTGGTGACTTTATAGTGCTGCCCCACAGGGACACCTGTTGGTACCATGAAGTAACTTTTATCAGAAATACTGTATATGTCCCAATAGACGCGCGTCTATTCAAAGTTAAAGAATTTCATGGATTTGTTTTTGTCGTGCCTCTTAAATAAAGTGGGATTGTCTTATTTTATGTGCATTCAGTCTGAATACGATCGTAAATTTGTGCGCGCTTTCAATCTTGAAATGGGGGGGGGGTGCTCCTATTGGGTAGCATGCTTCTATTGGGACATATACGGTATAGTAACAGCAGTAACAGGTTCTATTGAATTGACCTAGATCCCCTTCTATACACCAACAAATGTGTAATATGTGCAGCAGTGTCTAAGTTCAGTATGCAGGATCAAATCTAGGTCAGGATCTTGATTTAGAAAATTTGATATTTTAATTGGACTATGTAGCTTTAAAGATTTAAAGCCGCATAGTCCCATGAAAATATCAAATTTTCTAAATCAAGACAATCATTTAGATTTGATTCTACATATCCAACTTAGATGCTGGTGCATTTATTAAATATGTGTCACCACATTGAAGGGACTGCTGAGGCATTTTAATAGAACCTGTTACTGCAAAACAGAGTTTTGGTGTGCTTGCCAAAATTAATTTTGAAAGTTTGACCTTCAAATATCTCAAAAGTTAGCCATTTAAAATAAAAATTACTTAAAGCTAAAGACTAACGACTAACCTGAAATATGTATCTCATAAAATGACAGAAACTCAAAACCAGCAGACTATGCAACTTTAAGTGTTGAAGGCGGCAGTTCATTCAATAAACATTGTACATAATAAAGTAAAGCTTGTTTTATTTAAGGACGCCTCTAGAGCACATTGATTTTCATATCACCGGCTATCGGACATCAAATATATGCTCATTCTGACATTTTTCTTTGGAGGAAACGCACTGCCGCCACATAGGCTACACTTTCTGATAAGCAGCAAGGGGTCTTTTATATGCACTTTCCAACAGACCTCACAGCACATACCACAGCCTTTGATGAGCCAGTTGTGGAGCACTGGTTGGAACAGAAAATAGCCCAAACTGCAAATGGGTCCACTGAGCAGGATCGATTAGATGACCCACACCTTCACAGGTGGACTGCCTGAGCTATGTCCTGGGGCCATATGCATGAAGCAGTGTTAGCAGAGAGCGTGTATATAAACAGATGAGAGGGACAACTCTCATACTAGACCGTGTAACACCTGCCGACTGTGGCGCTCCAAGTGGTGGTTGTTGAACAAATGGGCTAACTCAAGGCATTGTCAATGGCAGTGAGCAATCTTCATACAGAAAACGTTAAATATCTCTAAAACTACAACACCTAGAAACAAACTGATTGGAATACACATAGAAAACATGTTTACCAACAAGATTATATTAAATTGATATGGTTAGGGTTCTGGATTTCTATTAATTTGGAATAAAACTGACGTTTTTCACTACGCGTACGGCCAAAACTCAAGGCATTGTCAATGGTAGTGTGCAATCTTCCTACAGAAAAAGTGAAATATCTCTAAAACTACAACACCTAGAAACAAACTGATTGGAATACACATAGAAAACATGTTTATCAACAAGATTATATTAAATTGATATGGTTAGGGTTCTGGATTTCTATTAATTTGGAATAAAACTGACGTTTTTCACTACGCGTATGGCAAACTCAAGGCATTGTCAATGGTCGTGTGCAATCTTCCTACAGAAAAAGTGAAATATCTCTAAAACTACACCACCTAGAAACAAACTGATTGGAATACAAATAGAAAACATGTTTACCAACAAGATTATATTAAATTGATATGGTTAGGGTTCTGGATTTCTATTAATTTGGAATAAAACTGACGTTTTTCACTACGCGTACGGCAAACTCAAGGCATTGTCAATGGTCGTGTGCAATCTTCCTACAGAAAAAGTGAAATATCTCTAAAACTACACCAAATAGAAACAAGCCGCTTAGTACACATATAGAAAACATGTTTACCAACAAGATTATATTGAATTTATACGGTTAGGGTTCTGGATTTCTATTAATCTTTTAAGAAAATTGGTCGTAGTGCGAAGCACTGCGTTTGATGCGAGGGAAGGAAGAGACCCTCCCCCGCCGCTGTGGCGCTGTCTCCTCACCTCAGCCGAGCCCCGGCTCGCCGCCCCCCCCCCCTCCTTCCTGCCACCTTCTTTGTTCTGGCGCTCACGCCTCACCCGACGCCCGCTGCTCGCCACATCTCACCCTCCCCCGGGCCGTCAGCATTCGCACCTCACCGCCTGTCGCCCCTCCCTTTTCCCTTATAAGGCCGCCCGCCGCTCTCCTCAGGCACTCACCTTCCTGCCGTCTTCCGCTGTTCTTCATTTTCCTATTTGGACTTACACCTCGGACCGCTGACCTACCCAGCATCGACAATGCCGCAAGGGAAGGGACGAGGACGAAAAGGATCCCGGGCCGCCCCACGGACCCCGGGGCCATCTACCACGCCCGGGAGGGACGAGTCGCCCGCCTCCGTCTCGGTCTCCCCGCCGGCGCCCTCGGACGGTTCCTCGGGCACCGAGATATCCTCAGTCTTGGAGGCTATCCAGCGGATGCAGCTGGAGCACCGTCAGGCCAACGAGGAGCATCGGCAGGCCAACGCCGAGCACCGGCAGGCCACGGCAGGCCTGCACGCCCGGATCGACAACATCAGCGCCAACGGGGCCCGGCCCGAGGCGCCCCCGTCGGCCGTCCCAGCGCCTCGGGCACCCGCCACCGCCGCGGCCCGTCCGCCGCCGCCGCCGCAGGCGGCCCTCCCCGGAGCAACACACCCGGAGTACGGGAGGTACCGCCACCTCCTGCCCCAAGTACAGCCCGTCACGTCGCCGGCCTACCCCGAGGAGGAGACCCGGCACAACCCCGCGTCCACGGCCGACGCCGTCAGGGAAATCCTGGCATCCACCGAGGCGCGACAGTCAACCAAACGCCAAGGTATTCCTACAAATTACATTTTTCCATTCGATCTGGTGAGGCGGGGTGCCGAGAAGAAACCGGTCAAGAGGGGGGAGGCGACCAAGGATGAGTACTCCCTCGCCCTCCTAACCCTCATCGACCACCCGGACTTCCCCGCCCACTCCGCCTAAGGCCTCCACCACCACATCCTTGCTATCTGTCGTGACAACCTGGTATATCCCTGGACGACCGTCCGCCACTACTCGGAGGCGGTCTTTACCGCGATCGCGGACGGTACCCTCCCCCACGGTTGGCACGACCCTGTGGCAATAAACCTACTGAGACTGGAGTCCCTCACCATGCCCCCCCAGTCCACCTCAGCCCCACCCCGCTCCGCCGACCCTGCAATGCCCCTCGCCCAGTCCCGCGCCCACACCGACACACGCGTGGCCTACAATAAGGAGACCCACGGCACACTGTGCTACGCATGGAACCGGGACCCCAACTCCTGCACCCACGCAGGCCCGGGGGAGGTCCACGGCCAGGGGGCCTCCAAGCTGCTCCACGCATGCGCATACTGCGCCAATGTGCGAAAGGTCCTCACTAGGCATAGCGAGGACGCCTGCCTAGCAAAGCGCGCCCGGGCAGGGGCTCCCGCCTCGCCGGATTTTTAGGGAGCCGGCACCTCCAGCCCGGCACGGAGGCCCCAGACTGGCCCACAAAACCCACCAAAGCCGCCCACCACACTGCTACCAGCCATCCGGACACCACCGGCCACCCGCCCGAGGCGCGGCCTGCCCGCCGCCTCGGTGCCGCCGCTCCCTCCGGCAACCACCCCCGCCTCGGGCCCCAGCGCCCCCTCAGCAAGGCTCCCATCGCCGCCCGGCTCCACCTCGCCCCAGGCGATACCGCCTTCCTCTGCCAACCCGACCCCACCGACCCCACCACCGACCCGCCCCACGACCCCCCACCCACCGCCCGCGACTTTGCCGCCCCCCTTGCCCGCCCCCGCCGCACCTCCTCCCCCGACCCCCGCCCTGGCCATCACCCTGGCACCACCGGCAACCACCGCCCACTCGGGCCCCAGCGGGCCCTCAGCAAGGCTCTCATCGCCGCCAAACACAACCCAGCCCAGCCCAGCTTGCCCGAGGCGCGGCCTGACCGCCGCCTCGGCACCGCCGACCTCATCGGCAACCACCTCCCTGTCGGGCCCCAGCGCCCCCTCAGCAAGGCTCTCACCGCCACCCAGCGCCAGTCGCCCACCACGGACCACAGCCCTGCCCAGTTTCACGAGGAACCCTCAGACCGCTGCCCAGCCCAGCCTCAAGAGGAACCATCAGACCACAGCCCAGCCCAGCCTCTCGGAGAACCCTCATCCTCTGGCACAGCCGCCGACCACGACACCACCGTCATCAACCCCCCCGACCCGACCCCGACCCCCGTCCCACCCAGCCCTGAGGAGTCGCCGACCGACCTCCTCGCCCCGATCACCCCAAGGAGCGGGCCTCCCCTATTTTTGGCCGCCCGCCCCTTGTCGACCTACCCCGCACCTCACACCCAAGACCACACAGCCCAGCCTCACGAGGGCCCCTCTCCAGACAGTCCAGCCGCCGACCTCACGGCCTGCCCTCACGACCCTCCTCTCACCCAGAGCTCCGGCCCTCGCCTCGGGCGCCCCTGCCCCCGCCTCGGGCGCGCCTCGAGCCCTCTCCTATTATTTGGTGGAGGGCTCCTTGGCACCCCCTCACTCCACTGACAATTAACCCAACCTGGACTTATTGACTCTCTCCTGCTCCTTATGGGCCTCTCTGCTCCTTCCTGGGAGCCCCTCATCACTCCTCACCGGACTTATTGCTCCCTATGAGCCTCTCTGCTCTCTCCTGGGAGCCCACTCATTACTCGGTTAAATGGACCCTGTTGCTACCACTGCATTTACCTGTACCTCTCTGCACCCTTATTACCATTGTGCATTTATCTCATTGGTTATGTACCTAACATGTCCTACTTCTATGTACCTCTATTACCATTGTGCATTTGTCTCATTGTTTATGTACCTAACATGTTTCCGCTGAGGCGTGCAATAAACGCGCCTTCTTTCCACCCCCGCCTTCCTTTCTTCCTTCTCGCGCATCGGTCGTAGTGCGAAGCACTGCGTTTGATGCGAGGGAAGGAAGAGACCCTCCCCCGCCGCTGTGGCGCTGTCTCCTCACCTCGGCCGAGCCCCGGCTCGCCGCCCCCCCCCTCCTTCCTGCCACCTTCTTTGTTCTGGCGCTCACGCCTCACCCGACGCCCGCTGCTCGCCACATCTCACCCTCTCCCGGGCCGTCAGCATTCGCACCTCACCGCCTGTCGCCCCCCCCTTTTCCCTTATAAGGCCGCCCGCCGCTCTCCTCAGGCACTCACCTTCCTGCCGTCTTCCGCTGTTCTTCATTTCCTCCGCCCACCCACCCTACACTCACTTAACTTTCTCACTCCCGAGGGTGGAGGGCTCCTCGGCACCCCCTCACTCCACTGACAATTAACCCAACCTGGACGTATTGACTCTCTCCTGCTCCTTATGGGCCTCTCTGCTCCTTCCTGGGAGCCCCTCATCACTCCTCACCGGGACTTATTGCTCCCTATGAGCCTCTCTGCTCTCTCCTGGGAGCCCGCTCATTACTCGGTTAAATGGACCCTGTTGCTACCACTGCATTTACCTGTACCTCTATGCACCCTTATTACCATTGTGCATTTATCTCATTGGTTATGTACCTAACATGTTTCCGCTGAGGCGTGCAATAAACGCGCCTTCTTTCCACCCCCGCCTTCCTTTCTTCCTTCTCGCGCATCAATGTTTTGCACTGAGCGTACCGGCAAACTCAAGGCTTGTTCAACAATAACTGCCAGGATCGCCACTGTAGCCTATGTTACCGATTTTCGCGGGAGTTGTCCCTCTCATCTGTTTATATACACGCTCTCTGGTGTTAGCCAGCCAAAACGCGTTTAGACGGGATTTCTGGTTTAGTGCCGAAAAGTCGGTATGCATGGAGCAGTGTTAGGCCTAACACCACAAGCTTAAACTAGGTTAAGCTAAACCAGAAAAATAGCTGGTTTACAGGCGGTGTTAGGTATCAAATCTATTCAATGCTGTCATATTTAACAGTTACATAGTCAAATAGTAAAATTTTATTAAATTAACCCTAAAATCGAAGCGAGATTAACGCTGCCGCTGCAAAGGCGGCGATATTAATATTGTCGAACCGACGAATGCAAGCAACTGCCACCGCCGCCGCCAGTATGGAAAGCGATGCGGCGGCGGCAGCGATTTGTTTAGTTTACATTCGTCGATTCGAAAATATTAATATCGCCGCCGACGCGGCGGCAGCATTAATATTGCTGCAAATTTAAGGTTAATTTCATGAAATTTCACTTATTGCGTATGTAATTCTGTTAAATGATAGCATTTAATAGATTTTAGCCTAATATATGGCTACAGACAGAGGGATTTCCCAAATCTATAAATAACTTCACGTTTAGCTATAATGTAAGTGTTACGCGCTCCTGCATACCGCTTGACACAGTTCCCGACCTTGGTGATAGCTAAACGGTATCAGGCTATAACACCAAACGCCGCTAACACCGACCCATGCATATGGCCCCTGCTCCCTTAAACATTGTAGTACAAGTATGCGGTTTGAGGACTTCGGAACAATGGGATACTCCAGTAGCCCCAGCTCTACCTGTGTCGATACGCTGCTGGGAGGTCAATAAGTGGTGCTCCCAATAAGTACAACAATGCTCAAACGTGGATCGTTCGTTGTTTGTTGCTGTTTTACATCCTAGCAACATCTAAGGCCATATCAGGACGGCTACCGACTTGTGACAGTGCGCACTCATGGTGACTTTATAGTGCTGCCCCACTGGAAGACCAGGCCACCAGCACCATGACCTGATATCAAAGCCAGTCACATTATCCTGACACTGAGCCAACCAGTCCTTGCCCTATCCTAATAATGCCGAGCGCCAGGCTAGGAAGCAACAAGTATCAATTTTTAAGTCATTGGTCTGACTCGACTAGGGTTTGAACCTACAACCCCACGATCCCACGGCGGCGGCGGCGGCGATTTGTTTAGTTTACATTCGTCGATTCGAAAATATTAATATCGCCGCCGACGCGGTGGCAGCATTAATATTGCTGCGAATTTAGGGTTAATTTCATGACGGACGCTCCAACTCATTTGGTCATCCCGTGGATCGTATCAGTCTGGAGGTTTGTAGTTAAACCAATTTCACCATCAATAATTCACAGTAGTAATTGCAGTTTTGGTAATTCAGCAATACCAGGGTTTGTTTTTATACTGGTGTATGAGAGATTCCGGTACAATATATAATAATTATAAACACATTATATACAGAGAGATAGATAGGAGGAGACATAAAGAGAGAGAGCGCAAGGGAGAGTCCACAATTGAAATTTGCCGTACTTAATCAAGTAATGTACCAACAAAACAACATATATACACTTAGCGTTGACAAATTTCCCGCAAGTTATATTTCCGCTTTGTTGTTGTTGTTGATGGAGGCGACTCTCATCCACGCCGTCCTGATATGACCTTAGATGTTGCCAGGACGCAAAACTCCAACAACCAACCAAATCATCCTAGAGAAGCTCGGACCTCAAACCCCATATCGGACAACAACTGCCCAGTGCGGAGCTGTGAGCTGAAGGCAGCTTGGAAGTTGGAGACGGCAGACCTAAAAACCTGCCCGATAAATAAGGGACGCGTAATGGGGTTAGATGAATGATGCGCCGTCCGCCATTTTTTCCCTCGTAATTGCATAAGTAGAGCATTATTGATGCAGACGGGGAGGTGCGCCAGTCAGTCGCTTCACCTAACTTGAAAACGAGGCTGGGTGAAATGAACGGTGGCTGTTTTTGCAGTACTGTCTAACCGCTGACCTAACTTTCCTGGTTACTTTCGTTTCCCTAGTTACCCTAGTTTCCATGGTTACCCTAGTTTCCATGGTTACCCTAATTATCATGGTTACCCTAATTATCATGGTTACACTAGTTTCCTTAGTTTCCTCTTTTACAGTAGATACCCTTGTTCCCTTAGTTACCATGGTAACCCTAATTACCATGGCTACACTAGTTTCTTAGTTCCCTAGTTACACTAGATACCCTAGTTTCCATAGTTCTTCTAGTTTCAATGGTTACCCTAATTACTATGATTACCATGGTTACCATAGTTCCCCTGGTTACCCTAGTTGTCTTAATCACACTAGATACCCTAGTTCCCTTGTTACCCTAGTTTCCCTGGTTAACCTAATTATACAGATTACCATGGTTACCCTAGTTTCCTTAGTTTCCATAATAACACTACATGTTCCTTCAGTTACCCTAGTTTCTATGGTTACACTAATTACGATGGTTACCACGGTTACCCTAGTTTCCCTAATTACACTAGCTACCCTAGTTTCCCTGGCTACTCTAATTATCCAGGTTACCATGGTTACCCTAGTTTCCCCTATTAATATTATGCTAGATACCCTAGTTCCCTTAGCTACCCTAGTTTCTTAGCTACCTTAGTTTCCCTGGCTACCCTAATGACCCATGTTATGATGGTTACCATAGTTCCCCTAGTTTCCTTAGTTACCCTATATTCCCTAGTTACCTTGTGACTGGCTGAGCCGGGTGGTAAGGTTGGCTCTCTGTGTGCGTGTATCTGTGAATATATTGTTACAGGTGACACCAGTTGGTGTAACAACATGGCACGGTGCGCCACCTGGAGACAGCTGAGAGAAGCGGGCTAATAAGAACCACGCTATGCTAATGCGTGTTGTACGATGCCCTGCCATCTGTTTGCATGTGGGTATATATGTGTGTATGTATGTGTGTATGTATGTGTATGTGGATGTGTGTGTGTGGATGTGGATATGTATATGGATGTGTGTATGTGTGCAAGTGGGTGAATGAGTGAGTGTAGTGAGTGAGTATGAGTGAGTGGGCGAGCGAGAGAGTGAGTGGGTGAGTGGGTGGGTGAGTAAGTGAGAGTGAGTATGTGAGAGTGAGTAAATGAGAGTGAGTGGGTGAGTGCATGAGAGTGAAGGGGTGAGTGGGTAGGTGAGTAAGTGAGCATGAGTGAGTGGGTGAGTGATAGGTGAGCGTGAGTAAGTGGGTGAGCCTGAGTGAGTGGGTGGTTGAGTGGGTGGGTGAGTAAGTGAGCGTGAGTGGGTGGGTGAGCCTGAGTGAGTGAATGGATGAGTGGGTGGGTGAGTAACTGAGCGTGAGTGGGTGAGCGTGAGTGAGTGATAAGTGAGCGTGAGTGAGTGGGTGCATGAGTGAGTGGGTGGGTGAGTAACTGAGCGTGAGTGAGTGGGTAAGTGAGCGTGAGTGAGTGAGTGGGTGAGTAAGTGAGAGAGTGAGTGAGTGCAGAGTGCTATTTTAGTGTGCGGTCTACCTTTAGCGTGCGGTCTGCAGTGCCGCAATATCCAGTAACTGCATATAATTCCAGTTCAATAAAAGTATCATGCATTCGGTATTGCATGGTTCTCGAATTTTCGTTAAACATGTTTTCCTTCTTTCCATAAAAAAAAAATATATATATATATATACATCTTTTCAAATACATATAGATAGTAAATATGCAAATATTACACACTAAAAGACTAAAGTGTAGGTAGACCAGATAGACAGCACGCTAAACCGGCACTAAGTGTCGTGTGAGTGAGTGTGTAAGTATGTGTGTGAGTGAGTGCGTGTGTGAGTGTGTGTGTGAGTGCGGGTGTGTAAGTGAGTGTGTGAGTGAGTGTGTAAGTGAGTGTGAGTGCGTATGTATAAGTGAGTGTGACTGTCAGTGTAAGTGAGTGTGTGTGAGTGTGTATAATTGAGTGTGTGAGTGTAGTGTGAGTGAGTGTGTGTGAGTCTAGTGTGAGTGAGTGTGTAAGTGAGTGAATGAGTGAGTGTGAGTGCGTGAGTGTGACTGCAGTGTAAGTGTGTGTGAGTGTGCATAATTGAGTGTGTGTGTAAGTGAGTGTTTGAGTGTGTGTGAGTGTAGTGTGAGTGAGTGTGAGTGTGTAAGTGAGTGAATGAGTGAGTGTGTGTGTCAAGTTGTCGCAGGTGTGTATCATCGTCGCAGGCAGCCGCTAGTTCGCAGTAATAAGACCAGGTGGCGCACTGGTGTGGTACCAGCAGAAGTCCGTCCGCACGCACGGCCGCTGTTTTCACCCACAAGATGGCGCCACTGTTATCTCCGCGATCAGCGAGTTGTCGACATGGGAAGAAGTTTGTTTTATTTAAAGTTGCATGGTCCGATGAAACATATTTTTTTCAAAACCAAAGCAATGACTTATATTTGATTCTATATATCCAACTTAGGTACTGGTGCATTAACGAATGCTTTGATACAGCATATACCGAATAACCAGTGAATAAATTACCCCATCCCTTTGAGACAGCCATTAGGTAGAGAGGGCACTGACCAATTAGGTCAATATCGTGACCTCATTAGTCTGGCCCTCATTCCTTTAGTCAGGTTCCAGGACATAGAGTAGAGGTTTGATGGCATCCCACCCAACCACCCATAGTTGGGTCAGTTGCTCACCCACTCCCCCCCCCCCCCTTCCCAACACACACTGACACCAGCTTCTAGCCTCCCTCCCCTCCACACACCCGTCCCTCGCACCTACTCCCAACCTCTACACACACTTGGCCGGTAGAAATTGATAGGGGACCAGACTAACTGTAGTCGCAGCCTCCTCCAACTCGCTGTTGCTCCTCCCCTGCCGAGTTGCTAACTGAGGCTACTTCCGGTCTGCGCGGGCTTGGCCTCTCCCCGGATACTTGACTTCCGGTATTCGGAAGATGAAGTAAGAACTACAGATCAGTAGGTGATTCCTCATTACGTGACCGTCGCGATATGTGAATCTAGACCACAACAACTGGACTTTTAGCAAGCTTGCCAACATTATTTTAGGTTCTTTTAGCTGAAATTGCTCCAAAATTAGCCGTTTTTTAATCAAAGTGACTCCAGAATAATGCATGTTAGGTTATAATTGTCAACCTGATGCATTTATCTCAAAAATGAGGGGAACATTCAAAAGCCATCAGACTGTCCAACTTTAACAACGCCTCTAGAGCACATTGATTTTAATTATCGGCTATTCCAAACATCAAATTGTTATGGAACTTTTGGGTTTCAGAATTTCATTGTGTTACATGGTGCAAATTGTGTATTCAACAGGTATTGTGTACACCTTATTCTATATACCTTTTGTGTAAATAACCCTGAATTGAAAAATACCTTTTGTGTAAATAACCCTGAATTGAAAAATGGCTGGAAGACCAGTGCTTCGGCACTGACAAAAGACTTATTCAGCAGAATAAACATATTTACCCCAAAAAAAACATATGGTCATTCTGACATATTTCTTTGGAGGAAAACCGCTACTGCCACATAGGGTACTCTTTCCGATAAGCAGCAAGTGGTCTTTTATATGCACTTTCCCACAGACAGCACAGCACATACCACAGCCTTTGCTGAACCAGATGTGGACCACTGGTTGAAACAGAAAATAGCCCAAACTGCAAATATATGTGTCCACTGAGCAGGATCGATCAGATGGCCCACAACTTCGCAGGTGGACACTCTACCGCCTGAGCTACATCCCGCTCCCCTTGGTCGAGATAGAAAACGTGGGCGAATCAATAATAAACCTTTTCTACAGAGCATGCGCAGTAAGCTGCTACCCACATCACTTCTTTCCACCGCCATCAGAGGGCGGATTTATGGTAGGAGCAAGTGAGCACTATAAAGTTGCCATGAGTGCACACTGTCACAAGTCGGTACCCATCCTGACATGACCTTAGATTTTGCCAGGATGTAAAACTCCAACAACCAATCTACATTATAGGCGCCTCCACCTATCGGGCTGAGTCAGAAGTAAAGCTGGTTGAGTGTGCCCTTGAGGCTTAAGTGGCGCCACCAGTGGCAAACTATGGAACCCACCACCGGGCAAAGCAATGGGAGACGCCGCTTTAGTTCGGCTCTTTGACACCAGGCGGCCGTACCTGCGCTTAGTGCGTACATCTCCCACCAGATGGCTATAGCTCTGGTTATAAATACATGGTTTTGAGTTCCGCTGGTCACTCAATCGGTCCGACAGGAAGTACTGACGCTGTGACCCAGAACGCCGGGTCACAGCTTCAGCTTACACAGTGCAAGTTGGTGGGAGGTGGTTAAGGCGAATACACGAAGCGGCATTTTATCTAATGTAAAATATTTGCTGGGAAAATTTCACTGCAATCTGAATTAGAAATAAATGCATGGCAAGAAGCCACGCAGGTTCGGTCATCAGCAGGCGTGTGGTTATGGTATAAAGCGAGGTCGCGCTGTCCTCTATGGAAGATCTTCAGAAAGAAACTATGACAAAATAGCATCACAATAAATACTTAAAACAACAACAACCACCACCCTCTGGCCCCACCCACCCATCTGCCCTCCAGGCCGGCACTCACCGTTCAGTGTCGCACCAGTCGGGTTTACAATAACAACAACCACATCCGCCATTACTCGTCATAAGTCGTAGAGTTGCCGGTGACTTAAACATCAAATATCATTCGGCTATATTGAAAAACCACAACAGCAAAATAGTGTCACAAAAAATACTTAAAAGAAGAACAACAAAAACAGCAGCAGCGGCTCCTCGTAGTTGCCAGTAAGCTAAACCTCAAATATCATTCTGCTATTTTGAAAAACAACAACAAAATAGCATCAGCATGAATGCTAAAACAACGACAGCTGCCCGTACCTTAAACCTCAAGTATCATTCTATTTGTTTAAACTACAACGACAAAATAGCGTCACAATATATGCTTAAAACAACAACCACCCGCTGACCCCACCCACCCACCCACCAATCCAGCACTCACCATTTGGCATTGCGCCACAGTCGGGTTTACAAGAACAACAACAACCACATCAGCCATTACTCGTCCTAAGTCGTAGAGTTGCCAGCGACTTAAACCTAAAATATCATTCGGCTATTTTGAAAAACCACGACAAAATAGCGTCACAATAAATGCTTAAGACAACAACCACCACCCTTTGACCCCACCCACCCACGAATCCAGCACTCACCATTCGGCGGCGTGCCACAGTCGGGTTTACAAGAACAACAAAACCACATCAGCCATTGCTCGTCCTAAGTCGTAGAGTTGCCGGCGACTTAAACCTCAAATATCATTCGGCTATTTTGAAAAGCCACAATGACAAAATAGCGTCACAAAAATACTTAAAAGAACAACAAAAACAGCAGCAGCTGCTCCTCGTAGTTGCCAGTAAGTTAAACCTCAAATATCATTCTCCTATTTTGAAAAACCACAAGGACAAAATAGCGTCACAACCAGGAATCCGGCACTCACCGTTCGGCGTCGCGCCACAGTCGGGTTTGCCGGCGGCATGCGTCTTGGTGCCGGTGATCTCTCGGCCCATCTCGTCGACACACCAGCACTCGCCTGTACTGCCGTAACACTGCATGCGCTCAAAGGAGCCGTCCTCCGAACACTGCGGGGAGAAGGCGCCCACCACCTGGTGGGTCATCAGCTTCGCCTTCAGCTTCTGGCACGGCGACTTGAACATACCCGCTGTAGCGTGTGTGGAGGGGGTGTGGGGGGAGGGGAGGGAGGAAGAACGAGGAAGTGTTAGTGAATGGTAGCGACAAGGTGCAATGTTAGTTAAACGTTGGTTGGTTGTTGGGAGTTTTACGTCCTGACAACATCTAAGGTAATATTTTTCAGGTCAGGAATAGTTCAATTTAAACGGGTTTGTGGGTTTGGAGGTTCGATTGTTGTGAGTACTAGTAGGATGGTCAGTTCTTTCACATGCCAGAAATCGATAAGCAAGGTTTATTGCTCTCTTGTGGAAGGTCGGGGGTTAAAATTAAATTCCGGTCGAGTCAAACCAATGACATAAAAATGCATACTTGTCGCTTCCTAGCCTGGCGCTTGGCATTATTAGGATAGGGCACGAACTGCTCGGCTCGGTGTCAGGACCGGTGTCTAACCGATTCGGCCACCACGTCCGGTCATGTGATGAGGGAATCTCACCCATGATGTAATTAAAGATGCATAGTCCGATGAAGCATCAAATTTTCAAAACAAAAACACTCACCTAGATTTTATTCTACATGTCAAACTTAGATATTGTTACACTTATTAAACATTTGTTGCCACATAGACGGGGCATACTGAGTCAATTTAACAGAACCTATTACTGCATAAGCCTATGTTAGAGTTTTGGCGTGCTTGCCAAAATCAATTTAGGATGTTTGCACTTCAAATATCTCAAAGGTTTGCCATTTAAAATGAAAGTTACTTCAAACTAAAGTAAGGCAGGTTATAACAACCAATTAAATATATTTATCTAAAAAAAAATGGCAGAACGTCAAAACCACCGGACTATGCAACTTGAATAAATTACAGACCACAGCACTCTCCCACCACATGTTCGGTTGCATGAACTGAACAACTAAAGCAAGGGTGTGCTTGGAGATTAGAACTATTCAGAGTTTGTTTGTCTCTGGGTGAAGTAACTTTAATTTTAAATGGCTAAGCTTAGAAATATTTGAAGTGCAACCATATCAAATTAGTTTTGGCAAGCACGTCAAAACTCTGACACCATAGGTTTTAGCAGTAACAGGTTCTATTAAATTGAATCAGTATTCCCTTCTATGCGGCAACAAATATTTAATAAGTGCACCGGTATCTAAGTTAGATATGTAGAATCAAATCTAGAGATAAGTGTTTTGGTTTTGAAAATTTGATGCTTCATCGAACTATGGAGCTTTAAATGACCAGACATTGCTATTACATGGAATGTTGAAGATGAAAACCCGCAATAAACTGTGTCAGTGGCGCATTAATTACTACCTCCTACACGAATTCACTGATTATATTTTAATTATGCATTTTCAATAAAGCGACCATTATATCCTGTTAGTCGGTTTAACACATTCCACATTTTGCAGATCCATGCATTCGTTATCAAACTATTAGTCTACTGTCTACTGTTTTTTAAGCATAGATTTAGGTGGATAATTTGAGTAATAATGTCATCTTTAATCTCATCTATTTAGATTTTGTTGTTTGTTTGTTGTTTTACATCCTGGCAACATCTAAAGTCATATCACGATGGGTACCGACTTGTGAGAGTGTGCACTCATGGTGACTTTATAGTGCTGTCCCACTAGGAAACCAGGCTGCCAGCACCCTGACCTGATATCCCACTCAGTCACATTATCCTGACACTGAGCCAACCAGTCCTTGTCCTATCCTAATAATGTCGAGCGCCAGGCTAGGAAGTGACAAGTATCAATATTTAAGTCATTGGGTTGACTCGATCAGGATTCGAACCGACAAACTCATGGGTTCGGAACTCCCGTCTCCCAAAATATGAGACGGACGCTCTACTCATTCGGCCACCCCGTCTGGTCCTTGTTAATTTTAAAATCTAGCCCATAATAATTAGCAAAAGATGCTCATTTGTATGTAGTACAGAACCCTACTATCACAGTGTGGGAAATGGGTATCCCGGACAATGGACATTCACCTTATATGATCATGTAAATCACATGCCCATATAAGGTGGAAGTCCATTGTAATATGTAATAGATCCTGAACATAGCAAGTAAGCCTTGTCAGAAAGTGTCTTAATAAATACATGCACACCTTCCAACGGAATATAAATTTGAATTAAATATATGCACAAGCAGGGAAAGAAAGTCTGGGTAAAGCTAAGATTCCATATATGTGGTATGCGAATGCGAATGTGATAAAAAATGGAAAAGCATGTAAACGCACAGTGGTGATTCCATATGTCCGAATGCCAATGCCAATGCGGCAAGTGGATCGCTTCATGTTCCGATCAGTGCAAATGCGAATGCGAATACGAATGCGCTTCCATTTCCCATAGAGAAACCAGCAACTTCGCCTTTCCTTCACAAATTTGTGGAAAGAAATACACGAATCCGCATGTGTATTTCATACCACATTCGCATTCGCCGCCCCATGCCACATACCGCACATATGGAATCTTAGATTAAGACTTAGGGAGTCATAAAGACTTACAGTTATACCCCAGTCACACTAGGCTTGCGACCGCTTTGCGACCTCTTGCGACCAAAAAATAAATGGGTCGTCACAAGTGGTCGTTAAAATGTCTCTATTTGATCCTCAGTTGTCGCTGACCTCCTCGTGACCAGTTTGGTCACAAGGAGGTTGCAGATGTTGCAACAAAAACTAGCTTGCGACCGAAATAGGAGGTCGCCGATCATTTTCATAGTTTGGCGATCAATCGGTGATCAATCACCAACTGATCACCAACTGATCGAAAAGAGGGTCGCCAACTGATCGATTTGTTTTGGTTGTTGTTTTACGTCCTAGCCACATCTAAGGTCATATCAGGACGGTGCAACTGATCGATGACTGTGCCACTGCTGCAAGCACTTGCGACCACTCAGCGATACGTCGGCGATTAATTGGCAATCGGTTGGCGAGTGGTCAGGAACTGGTCGGCGACTGATTTACGACTGGTCTGCAATTGTTTGCAAACCAGTCGCAAATCAGTCCCTGACCATTCACCAACCAATCATCAACTGATCACAAACTGATCAGAAACCGATCACCAACCTGTCTTCCCCACAGCTACACAACCCTTTTTGTTCCTGCGTTTTGGGGCTTTGGTTACAAGATTTGTTTGTTGTTGTTTTAGGTTCAGGCAACATCTGAGGTCATATCAGGATGGGTACCGACTTGTGACAGTGTGCACTCATTGTGACTTTATAGTGCTGCCCCACTGGGAAATCAGGCTGCCGGCACCATGACCTGGTATCCCACTCAGTCACATTATCCTGACACTGAGCTAACCAGTCCTTGCCCTATCCTATTAATGCCGAGCGCCAGGCTAGGAAGCGACAAGTATCAAATTTTAAGTCATCGGTTTGACTCGACCGGGAACCGAACTCCCGACCTTCTGCATGCGAGGCCCGCGCTCTACCGATTAGGCCACCGCGCAAGAGGTCGCAAGCCTAGTGTGACTACGGTTTTAGTGAATCATTCAGGTTATATTTAGTCATTAAGACTTAAAACGTTGGTAAGATTCAGTCAGTAGGATTTAGTCATTAAAATTCACAGTTATTAAGTCTTATAGTCATTAACATTCAGTCAGACCAGACGGGATGGCCGAATGAGTTAGAGCGTCCGTCTCCCGTGCTGGTAGATCGTGGGGTTGTGGGTTCGAATCCCGGTCGAGTCAAACCAATGACTTTAAAATTGATACTTGTCGCTTCCTAGCCAGGCGCTCGGCATTATTAGGATAGGGCAAGGACTGGTGTGCCTCAGTGTCAGGATAATGTGACTGAGTGGGATACCAGGTCATGGTGCCGGCGGCCTGGTTTCCCAGTGGGACAGCACTATAAAGTTGCCATGAGTGCACACTGTCACAAGTCGGTACCCGTCCTGATATGACCTTAGATGTTGCTAGGACGTAAAACAACAACAAACAAACAAACATCCAGTCATAAAGATTCATCAGGGAGGAAAGTGGTCTCCGGGAAAAAAAGCAGAAATGCGGATATTCTCCCATAGGTTTAGCACTGGTCAGGGAATCGCGGAAAAGTTCCGGAAGTCGGGTTTCATATATATTGGTATACACTGATACTAGTTCTGCGCCGTTTGAAGCATTAATTAGTGGTATACGCTGATAGTGCTGCAGCGTCTGCACCATGTATTAGTATAGATCTACGCTGATGGTGCTGCGGGACTGACAAATCCCGGAAATCCGCGGAATCGCGGAGATCTTTCATCCCTGATTCATAGTGATTAAGACTTATAGAATTACTAAGCCTTACAGTCATTAAAGAGTTCCATGAAGTTAAATAAACAACATATTTGCCAGCAGCAAGCCCTCATAAACTTTGAATGAATATTCCTTTTTTTTAAAACCCCACCATGGTAATACGCATACAATGTTAATTTTCCTCGTTTTGTGTTATTACTAAGTGAGGTTGACACAAAATGCATGCCTTAGTAGAGAGTGGGTGAGTGGAAGGTTAGGGGAGGGCTGAGGGGGGGGGGGGGGGCACTTAGTGCGTGGAAAATCTGTCTAGGCTCAGCTGCCGATCCATTTCTAAACGATTGATTGATTGGTGGTATCTTTACGCCGTGTCGGCAGCATACGCCATATTCATGGCGCCAGTGGTGACCAGACGGGATGGCCGAATGAGTTGAGCGTCCGTCTCCCGCTTTGGTAGATCGTGGGATTCTTTTCGAACCCATGGGTCTGAACTGAAACCGGGTTGAGTCAAACCAATGACTTAAAAATTGATACTTGTCGCTTCCTAGCTAGGTTGTAATCTATGGGCTAATCCCTTTTAAAAGGTGGTCGCCAGATCTATATAAATGAAAGTGAGCTATAATAGAAATGCAAGTTAAATATATATAAAATACCAGAGGGTGTAGTATAGGAAATGGTGTGGTGTAGCTGAGTCTTATCGTTGCCTGTCTATAATAGTGAAGTGGCTACAGTCGGTATATCACAGAATGTAACACTGACACAAAAGCACCTCTTGTCATGTGAAAGGCCCAGTTGTGACTGCCAGCTCTCCCAGGCTTTTAATCTCTCCAACACTCCTACAGGCATGTCATTGCAGGTACATGATATTATTGAAGGTACATGATATTATTGAAGGTACATGATATTATTGAAGGTATATGATATTATTGAAGGTGCATGATATTATTGAAGGTGCATGATATTATTGAAGGTGCATGATGTCATTGATCCATGGCATATTGTTATTTTACTCTTTGTGGCGGCAATCTTGAGGTTCCAGGACAGTAGACATGGGTGCAACTCAGGTGCACCCCTCATTCCCACATCCCAGCTACCACCAGGTCACGGCAACCTGCCCAGACACCACTATCATATCCGATGCACTCCATACAAATTAAATCCGGATCCAATACAGATTAAACATTAAATACCAAACGTGACTGTCTCCCACAGAGGCTGCCTGCCACCTCCTATATCAGTCTGGGTTCAGCAATGAGTTACACATTCTTCTATCTACTAAATAAAACAACTGGGTACTTTAGATGGAATCTATTTTATAATGTAACTATGTGTAGAAAGTCGAAATATTTTACAAGGTGATCGGCATTATTATGATTGGGCAATGGTTGGTTGGTTGGATTGGTGTCAGGATAATGTGACTGAGTGGGATATCGGGTTATGGTGCTGGTGGCCTGATTTTCCACTGGGGCAGCAGTATAAAGTCACCATGAGTGTGCACTATCACAAGTCAGTACCCGTCCTGATATGACCTTAGATGTTGCCAGGACGTAAAACTCCAACAACCAAATTCTCAACAAGTCAACGCGCCAGTCAAACGTGGAGAGTCGTTCGCCAAGTTGCCACCAGATGACGCCCGGTGTACACACCTAGTTCTAGTGACACCCACCAGGTAGCGCCACTGTGTGTACCGCAACAACAAGACGTCAGGCATCGACTGTGCCCGCTGTGTAATTTGCTTGTTTCTTTGGGGTTTGACGTCCTGTCATCAGATTGGCCACCGATTTGCGACAGTGCACACTCATGGTAACTTTCTACTGCTGCTCACTGGTATACCAGGCCACCGGTACCATGACCTGAATCCACACTATCACATCTAGCACATTATCCTGACACTGAGCTAACCAGTCGTTGCCCTATCCAATTAATGCCGAGTGCCAGGCTAGGTAGTGACAAGTATCAATTTTTAAAGTCATTCGTTTGACTCGGCCACGGTTCAAACTCCCGACCTTCCACATGGGAAGCTTGGTCTCTACTGATTCAGTCCCCACATTCGGTTGTTTCGATTTAGAAAATATTTACGCTTTGTAAGAGAATAAGCGACACAAATCCTCCGACAGAAGCAGAACGCGTAGAGGTGAGATATCGGCTATGACGTACGATCGATACTGTCTTATCGATAATATACAACGACATCGCTAGGATCGCATTGGCATGACAACTCAAGCACCCTCTGCTAATCTATTAGCTGCCTAATTGTTGGCATTGATCAGCTGTAAAAGGAATGTTTGCAACTTCAGATGAAGGGAGGGAAACAGACACTTCATCTGTCTATCCTCCCCCCCCGCCCCCCCACCAAACCCTCCCTCAGCCTCCCCCCCCCAAAAAAAACTCCCCACCCCCTCACATTTCATGGATGAAAGTGACCTCCGGCAAAAAACGCGGAAATCAAACCAATATATTAATTAATACACCGACGGCGAATTTCTGCGAAAACGCGGATTTTCCCACATAGGATTAGAACTGTCAGGGAATCGCGGGTAAATACCGGAAGTCAGGTTTCAAGAATCCGTCTTGTGACTACATTATCGCCCATGCCTAACTCTTTCTTATTTGGGTTTTATGTTCTAGTAACATTTCAGGTCATATAAAAACGGGATTCAAACTAACCAAATGTTGTCATATACATCCTAATCCTTAATTCCTTGCAATGTTGTCTAACTTTAATCGGTAAATATAAAAAATCGCAAAAAATCGCGAAATGGCAGAGATCTTTAATCCCTGCCCTATGTATCTATCTAGATGAACCCAGGTCTGCTAGAATTAGCAAAGATATTGAGGTGGCGGTGACGAAAATCGGAAATATTGTGCCTAGAGCGGGACTCAAACCCACATCTCTTGTATTCTGGGCCAGTGTGTTAACCATTACACCACCTAGGCTCCCTGATATCATCATACCACCCACGCCTACCTGTCTATGGCACTACACTCGTCCCCTTGGAATTGTAAGTCTTTTAATGCTTACAATTTCATACATACAGGCAATGCAACGCACTTACATACACAGGGTAGGTTCAACAACTATACAGCACGTAGCTTATACAGGATCCTGGTCACGGCAACCAGTGCCGTGGAGGTGACGAAAATCGGAAATATTGTGCCTAGAGCGGGACCCAAACCCACATCTCTTTGCATTCCGGGCCAGTGTGTTAACCATTACATCACCATACCACCCACGCATACCTGTCTATGGGGCTCCTTGCCTGAGAGGTCAGTGCAGACCACTACAATAGTGTCGTGTGCCGTGATGCAAAACATTGCACCTTGAACATCTTTAGAACCCCACCCTTCTTACCATTATTCTAGGGCTAGTGTCATAACCATTACACCTCCTAGGCTCCCTGATATCACCACACCACCCACGCCTACCTATATATTGTCGTGTGCGGTGAAACATTGCACCTTGAACATCTTTAGAACCCCACCCTTCTTACCATTATTCTAGGGCTAGTGTCATAACCATTATACCTGCTAGGCTCCCTGATGCAATCACCCTATCGATGCCTACCTATCTCTGTGGCTCCTTGCCTGTGAGTGGTGGTGCACATCGCTACATCATTGGGACATCAAAAGGAAAGCTTCTTTTACTTAACGATGTCTCTAGAGCGCATTGATTTTCATATCATCGGCTATTGGACTTCAAACATGTGGTCATTCGGACATATTTCTTTGCAGGAAACCCGCCGCCGCCACATTAGGCTACTCTTTCCGATAAGCAGCAAGATTCTTTTAGTATGCACTTTCCCAGACAGGACAGAAAACACCACAGCCTTTGATGAACCAGTTGTGAACCACTGGTAGGAATGGGAAATAGCCTAAATTGCAAATGGATGCACTGAGCAGGATCGAACAGATGACCCACACCTTCACAGGTGGACACTCTACCGTCTGAGCTACGTCCCACTCCCCCACATTGTGACATCAATTCAACCCCAGCATCTCACATTGCTTTCAATGTACAGAGTCCATAGGTTGGTTGTTGGAGTTTTATGTCCTAGCAACATCTAAGGTCATATCAGGATGGGCACCGACTTGTGACAGTGCACTCTCATGACGACTTTATAGTGCTGCCCCACTGTAAGACCAGACCACCAGCACTATGACATGATATCCTACTCAGTCACATTGTCCTGACACTGAGCCAACCAGTCCTTGCCATATCCTAATAATGCCAAGCACCTGGCTAGGAAGCGACAAGTATACATTTTTAAAGTAATTGGTTTGACTCGACCATGGTTTCGACCCCGTGGATTCGAATCTCTCGATCTACCAAAACGGGAGACGGACGCACAACTTATTCGGCCATCTCGACTGGTCTGAGAGGGTCTATAAGAGGACTGTTGAACCAATGCTGGTTTAGAGACCTTTGGTCAACACTATGGCATATTACGGGTCATCCAAGTCAAAGTTTCAACATTTTCTTTTCACGATTGTACAAATCATACAAAGGGGGGGGGGGGGGTGGAGGTGAGGGGCGTCAGTCAAGTACGACTTCGATCGCTTAATCAAATGTTGATATTTTTCGGCGTACTTTATGTTCTGTATTAAAATGTTGATGTGTACTAGTTTGGGAGAGGGGGGGGGGGCGGAGCAAGGGGGTGTCTAGAAAAGCACTAAGCTTTGTACGACCGTGAAAATGCTGAAAACTTTGGATTTTCTTTTTTTTTCTTGAAGATTTATACTGCCTATCATGGATAAGTCTGAATACACTTGTTTTCACCATTAGACAGTTTGTCGATAGAAAGCCCGAGCCTACACTTTTACCGACCCAAGGGATTTTTAACCTCCTACACCACATAGACATGATATGAGAGCAACTGGCCTTTGATGACGCTGTAAGTTATACACAGCGGTGGAAATCCAAATTGGCAGAGGTGGGGGCATGTGGAATTGAACCACTGACCTTCAGATTAGGAGTCCGACCTAGAAAAAAGTCAGACACTCTAACCACTCCGCCACAGAGAACCCTTTAGACTGATGTTGTTGATGAGTGTAAACCTACATGGACAGTTTGTTGACGCGACTATGAATATGATGCTCACTGCAGTGGCCTAATCTTTAATTATGTTTTATTTAAGCTGACTTAACATTAAACAAGGCGCTATGGGACAATGTGCATCTTTTTTGTCGGTTACAGATGGCACAAAGGGTTGCTATGGACGGCTGCAAATTAGTCGCTAAGGGAGATTACGAAGATTAAAAAAATCCAGAGAGAGGGGGATTGTCAAGGGGGGAAAAAAGAAAGCGATTCTCAGGGTTGTCAAGAAGGGTCGCTTAAGGCCCTGTCATATTACGATGCATCTCGCAAGTCACCATGAGAGTGCATGTGTAACATCACTTTTTTACGTCGCGAAGCATCAAACCTTTGTGCACAGGGGCAAAGTTGGACATATACATACCGTATACATAGTGTATGGCCAGCGTTAGACAAACCTATGCCTAACCTGCCTCCCGGCGAAAAACGCTCAGATTACGCTCATGGTACGTTGGCAGAACACTGGTGAACGTTACATACATTATTCGATCGCCAGAACTATGCCTCATGTGTTACATATGTCAAGAAATGCTGGAGAAACGCTAAACGTACGTTAGACGTACATTATCCATACATTATCCATACGTTGCCAGTACGGGGACTGTATGTTCCCACTGCCTTTAACGTAGGTCAACATAGTGCAATGTAGTGAACAACATTTGTCTAACGTACATCGACGTACACCTAACATATACATAACGTAGGTCTGACGTAAAATCCACACGTTGCCGAACGTTATCGAACGTCAACAGTTTTGTGCATGCACAAAACTTTGCTGACCCCCTGATGTGCGACACCGTATCTCGACGAAAGTCGACGTACATTGACGTATGCATAACGCATAACGACATATCGTCGGCATATGTTGGCGCGATGCGTTGTCATGTGACAGCCCCTTTAGAAAGGGTTGTGAAGACTTGCCAAGGACTGGGGGTAAGTGGGTTGCGAATAGCGGTAGCTAATGGGTTGCTAGAGTGCATAGTGAATGGGTCACTGAGGGTTGGTTGGTTGGTTGGTTGTTGGAGTTTTACATACTGGCAACATCTAAGGTCATATCAGGACGGGTAGCGACTTGTGACAATGTGCACTCATCGCGACTTTATAGTGCTGCCCCACTCGGAAACCAGGCTGTCAGCACCATGACCAGATATCCCACTCAGTCACATTATCTTGACACCAGGCCAACCTGCCCTAATAATGCCAAGCACCTCGCTAGGAGTAGGAAGCAACAAGTATAAACTTTTTAAGTCATTGGTTTGACTCAACAAGGGTTCGAACCTGTGGATTCGAATCCCAAAATCTACCAAAACGGGAGACTGACGCTCAACTCATTCGGCCATTCCGTCTGCTCAGGTCACTGAGGGTGTTGGTAAAGAATGGGTTGCTGAGGGTGGTAAAGATTGGGTTGCTAAGGTGGTAAAGAGTGGGTTGCTAAGGTGGTAAAGAGTGGGTTGCGATGGGTGGTAAAGAGTGGGTTGCTAAGGGTGATAAAGAATGGGTTGCTATGTGTGGTAAAGAGTGGGTTGCTAAGGATGGGAAAGAGTGGGTTGCTAAAGGGGTTATGTAGTGGGTTGCTAAGGGTGGTAAGGACTGGGTTGCTAAGGATGGTAAAGTATGGGTTGCTAAGGGTGGTAAAGAGTGGGTTGCTAAGGGTGATAAAGAATGGGTTGCTAAGGGTGGTAAAGAGTGGGTTGCTAATGGTGGGAAAGAGTGGGTTGCTAAGGATGGGAAAGAATGGGTTGCTAAGGGTGGTAAAGAGTGGGTTGCTGAGGGTGGGAAAGAGTGGGTTGCTAAAGGGGTTATGTACCGGGTTGCTAAGGGTGGTAAGGAGTGGGTTACTAATCCTAAAGAGTGGGTTGCTAAGGGTGGTAAAGAGTTGGTTGCTAAGGGTGGCATACATTGGGTTGCTAAGGGTGATAAATAGTGGGTTGCTAAGGGTAGTAATGAGTCGGTTGCTAATGGTAAAGAGTGGGTTGCTAAAGGTGGCATAGAGTGGGTTGCTAAGGGTGATAAATAGGTGGTTGCTAAGGGTAGTAAAGAGTGGGTTGCTAATGGTAGAATGGGTTACTAAGGGTGGTAAAGCGTGGGTTGCTAAGGGTGGCATACAGTGGGTCGCTAATGGTAAAGAGTGGCTTGCTAAGGGTGATAACTAGTGGGTTGCTAAGGGTGGTAAAGAGTGGGTTGCTACGGGTGGCATACAGTGGGTCGCTAATGGTAAAGAGTGGGTTGCTAAGGGTGATAACTAGTGGGTTGCTAAGGGTGGTAAAGAGTGGGTTGCTACGGGTGGCATACAGTGGGTTGCTAATGGTAAAGAGTGGGTTGCTCAGGGTGATAAATAGTGGGTTTCTAAGGGTGGTAACGAGTGGGTTGCTAAGGGTGGCATACAGTGGGTTGCTAATCGTAAAGAGTGGGTTGCTAAGGATGATAAATAGTGGGTTGCTAAGGATGATAAATAGTGGGTTGCTACGGGTGGTAAGGAGTGGGTTGCTAATGGTGGTAAAGCGTGAGTTGCTAAGATAATAGGGTAGGTAAATAATGGGTTGCTAGGGGCCCTGGCCTGGATAAGGGCTGGTATTGGATGGCAGCGGATGAGGGCATCCATGCCTCATGTACAGATTGCAATTGAGAGTAGACTGATGATGACAAGGTAGGATGGTGAGAACAACCTACCGCTGTCTTCTCTTCGCAGCAAGACAATGGGGTGAGGCGGAGACGCATGATGTAGTCGGTTAAAAAACACACGCAGGTGTTCTTTGGCTGGTATTATCTACTGTCTACACCTTTTTTCTTTTATCCAGGGATATACGCTTTGGTGTGCATAAATCTATAGCTAGCTCATGGTTCAGATCACCGGACGTGATGTCCGAATCGATAGAGCGCAGGATTCCCATGTAGATGATTCGGTGTTAGAATCAAACCAATGACTTACTAAATTAATACTTGTCGCTACCTAGCCTGGCGCTCGACATTATTAGGAAGGAGCAAGAAGTGGTTAGCCTAGTATCAGGATAATGTGACTGAGTTGGATATCGGGTCACGTTCTGGCAGCCGGATCTCCCAGTAAGGCAGCATTATAAAGTTGTCATGAGTGCGCAATGTCGCAAGTCAGTGCCCGTCCTGATATGACCTTAGATGTTGCCATGATGTAAAACTCCATCAAGCAAACACTTTTGCATTCATGGATATATGCTCTTTGGTGTGAATAATTCTCGCTGTTCAAATTATAGCACACTGTATTTGGTTCATGTTCACACACTGCACAACCCCGCAGATGGTTGGTTGGTTGGTTGTTGGAGCTTTACATCCTGGCAACATCTAAGGACATAATCAGGAAAGGTACCGACTTGTGACAGTGTGTGCTCATGATGACTTTATAATGCTGCCCTTCTGGGAGATCAGGCCACCAGCACCATGACCCGATATCCCACTCAGTCACATTATCCTGACACTGAGCCAACCAGTCCTTGCCCTATCCTAATAATGCTGAGTGTCTGGCTAGGAAGCGACAAGCATACATTTTTAAGTCATTGGCTTGACTCGACCAGGGTTCGAACCTGTGGATTCGAACCCCACGATCTACCAAGACGGGAGACGGACGCTCAACTCATTCGGCCACCCCCTCTGGTCTACTCCGCAGATGTGTGTGGACAGAACTGGCAAAGCTGGGGCAACAAAAATAGAGCCTCTCGTAATCATGCTGAAAACAATCGTGCCTGAGCAGCAGCTATACCGGAAGTTGGAAAAACACCCAGCTTTACAACGCAAATGATGTGTGCGGAACAAGTAATAAGAACTTCTCAGTCGAGTCAAACCAATGACTTACAAAAATGATACTTGTCGCTTCCTAGCCTGCGCTCGGCATTAATATGATAGGGCAAGGATTGCTTAGCTCAGTGTCAGGATAATGTAACTGAGTGGGATATCGGGTCATATTGCCGGTGGCCTGATTTTCCAGTGGGGCAGCACTATGAAGTCGCCATGAGTGTGTACTGTTACCAGTCGGTACCCATCCTGATATGACCATAGATGTTTCCAGGACCTAAAACTCCAATAACCATTAACGGTAACAAGAACTGAATAAATATTGTACGCTTTCATAGGAAAAATACACTCTGAAAGATGACGATTGTTTGTTTGTTGGAGTTTTACATCCTGACAAGATCTACGGTCATA
The DNA here is from genome assembly GCA_030323885.1 of Branchipolynoe longqiensis. Lineage (NCBI taxonomy): Eukaryota > Metazoa > Annelida > Polychaeta > Phyllodocida > Polynoidae > Branchipolynoe > Branchipolynoe longqiensis. Next base: position 6,699,504 of record CM059198.1, read on the forward strand.
TCAGGACGGGTACCGACGTGTGACAGCGCGAACTCATGGCGACTTAATAATGCTGCCCCACTGGCACACCAGGCCACCAACACCATGACCCGATATACCACTCAGTCACATTATCCTGACACCAAGCCAACCCAGTCCTTACCCTATCCTAGTAATGCCGAGCGTCAGGCTAGGAAGCGATGAATACCAGGCTAGGTAGAGCAAGGATGGGTGTCGGGATTAGTACATAAATGGCAGAACAGACAACATGAAATAGAAATTATAGTAAAACAGTAACTCTATAATTTATATTCACATAATGAGATTTATACAGCACATAACATAATAAATTCTACTTTCTCTATATTTATCTAATTATGGGAGCACTGTACAGGCTAGAAGGAATACCGCCATTATCTCCTCTACCCCCCCCCCTCCCCTCTCCCCCCTCCCCCCTCATCCACCACCGAACGCTAACTTCCTCCTTCAAGCTGAATCGTCTACAGCAAGTGGCGTGGACCGGAAGTCAATGCCCTCCTAAATCTCGGGAATCTACTTCCGGTGGGGGTTCCCATGGGAATACCCCCGACCCTTGAGCGCTGGAAACATTTTCTTTTTTTACTATTACAACAAAAAATAGTTCAAATTCATAAGAACCTCCCCCACCAACCGCACTTCACTCACCCCGCCCCCAAAAAGAAACTGCATTTAAAATTAATATTTAAAAAAAAAGAATAAAACCAGAAATTCACTACTTCCCATAAAACATAACACTGCTATGCTTATTTGGAGATCATTTTCATCCAAAGCATAAAATATTATTAAGTGGGTGCTTTCCAGTACTTCCGGTAAAATGTCGGTAAAAGCGGATGCGGGGAAATCAGATAACGTCTCATTTGGGGCATGCGCAGAGATGGCCATGGTTTATCTCCCCCACCCCCACCCTCCCCCCCACCCTCCCTCCCCCCACCCCCCACTCCCAGTCCTTTTTCTTCCTTTCATTTCTATTTTGTTCTATGTATATAAAAGACTATTTTAGAAGAGTAAAGAAGAGGCGCAACCACATTGATCCTGGGTGCGCCTAAGTGCGCCTGAATCAGGGAAATCTCTTAAGGCTGCATGAATTTATAGATGTGGGTCTAGACAACAGAACTATCAACATTTCACTGTCCATAACCCTGCCTCCAAAAAAACAACAACACCAACCAACAACTCAATACCAGCCAATAAGCTGTTTTGACGGGATGGCCGAATGAGTTGAGCGTCCGCCTCCCGCTTTGGAAGGTTGTGGGATTCGAACCCACGCGTTCGAATCCACGCATTCGAATCCCAGTCGATTCAAACCAATGACTTTAATATTACCTTTATGATACCTTTATGTGACTTTCACACACTGTCAGGGAATAGTTACTGTCAGAGTCATGCACCATCAGGGAATAGTCATGCACTGTCAGGGAAGAGTTACTGTCAGTCACACACTGTCAATCTCGGGGAATAGTCATGCACTGTCAGGGAATAGTCATGCACTGTCAGGGAATATTTAATGCCAGAGTCACGCACTGTCAGTACTAATGTATGCAGGTATTGCAGGTACAACAATACCTCAGGGGGTTTGACGCCCCTGCCTTGCAGAGTTGTAAACCACTGCCTTGTGGTACAGGTTCTTGACAGAACCGAAGGCTAAGGGAGCAAACCCTAAACAGAAAACCATGTCACTGTGGCAGCAATAAGGGCGGTTGATGTATGGAACTCCCAACATCTCCCAACCAGTCACTGCAGGGACAAATAGTTTTGCGCCTGTCTTGACATGTTCTTGCCGGTGTGAATTACTGTATATTAATGTATGCAGGTATTGCAGGTATAGCAATACCTCAGGGAGTTTGAAGCCCCTGCCTTGCAGAGTTGTAAACCACTGCCTTGTGGTACAGGTTCTTGACAGAACCGAAGGCTAAGGGAGCAAACCCTAAACAGAAAACCATGTCACTGTGGCAGCATTAAGGGCGGTTGATGTATGGAACTCCCAACATCTCCCGACCAGCCACTGCAGGGACAAATAGTTTTGCGCCTGTCTTGACATGTTCTTGCCGGTGTGAAACCTCTATTTGCTCCCCGAGAGAGTGCCGCTGGTAACTTGCAAAAGCCAGCAGCACTTCAACACTTTTGCATGCAGCTTTCATGAAATGAAGACCGACTCATGGATGCAACTCTCACAGCAGAGAGCTAAATGGAGAGCGGCAGTCAAGTAATGAAAGCAGTCTTTGTCGCATCGCGACCGACAGCATGATGATGATGTGATTTGTATGCGGCGCTTGTTTGGGGGGTCAGGTGGGTGGGTGAAAATTAGTCTGAAACAAGGACTTGGCTACAGAGAGTGCATCACACAGAAGCAAGCTCTACACAGTGGCCGAATCGGTAGAGCGCAGGCTCCCGTGCGGAAGGTCGGGAGTTTGATTCCCGCTAGGGTCGGTACCCTTCCGGATATAACCTTAAATGTTGCCAGGATGTGAAACTCCAACAACCAACCAATCTTCCCGATTCGACCTCTACTTCCGGTGGTGCCGGCCACTTCCGGTCACCACCGGGAGTGGTGCATGCATTAAATGGGGTTGGGAGGGGAGGGGCGGGAGGCGGTGGTGTGGGCCGTGATTGGGTCTATTGACCCGCCAGTACCCGGCGAGTTGATAAACCCCGTCAGTCGCACCCGCAGTCCGCTCAGCATTAATGAAGAACCATGGATTACTTGGGCAACTGGGTCAAGTTCAAGGTCACGCAGAGACCGAGACGGCCCGAGACGGGAGTGGAGTGGGGCTGGGAGGGTGACGGGGGACTGCTCAGTGTTGAGGAGGGCTGGTCAATGTGAGAGCAGCTCAGTGAGAGCTGCTCTCTGTCAGACACAGTCAAGAGTCACACATTGTCAGGGAATAGCTACTGCCAGTCACACAGTCAGTGAATAGTTACTGTCAGAGTCATGCACCATCAGGGAATAGTCATGCACTCTCAGGGAAGAGTTACTGTCAGTCACACACTGGCAATCTCGGGGAATAGTCACGCACTGTCAGGGAATAGTCATGCACTGTCAGGGAATATTTACTGCCAGAGTCACGCACTGTCAGACTGACTGTCAGTCACACACTGTCAGGGAATAGTTACTGTCAGTCACACACTGTCAGACTTACTGTCAGATCCACACACTGTCAGGGAATAGTTACTGTCAGAGTGAAGCACTGTCAGGGAGTAGGTACTGTCAGTCACACTCACTGTCAGAGTTATGCAGTCAGGGAATAGTCACACACTGTCAGGCAATAGTCACCCACTGACAGGGAATAGTTACTGTCAGTCACACGCTGTCAGACTCATTGTCAGAGTCACACACTGTCAGGGAATAGTTACTGTCAGAGTCATGCACTGTCAAACTCACTGTCAAACTCACTGTCAGACTCACTGTCAGACTCACTGTCAGAGTTATGCACTGTCAGGGAATAGTTACTGTCAGAGATACCCACTGTCAGACTTACTGTCAGAGTCACAAACTGTCAGGGAATAGAGTTATTCACTATCAGGGAGTTATTCACTGTCAGGGAGTTACTATCAGGGAGTCACTCACTGTGAGGTGTGGCAGGGAGAAGAGGGGCAGGGAGAGGCTTGGATAGGCAGGGAGAGGGAGGAAGGGGCAGCGAGGGGCAGGGAGAGGGGCAGAAAGAGGCAGGGAGTGGCATGGAGAGACAGGGAAAGGCAGGGAGTGGAAAGGAGAGGCAGGGAGGGACAGGGAGAGGCAGGGAGAGGCAGGGAGAGACATGGAGAGGCAGGGAGAGACAGAGAGTGGAAGGGAGGGGCAGGGAGGGTCAGGAGTGGAAGGGAGGGGCTGACGGGAAATGAAAGGCAGGGAGAGGCCCGGGAGTGGAAGGGAGGGCCAGGGAGTGGAAGGGATAGGCAGGGAGTGGAAGGGAGAGGCAGGGAGGGGCAGGGAGGGGCAGGGAGGGGAAATGAGAGGCAGGGAGGGTCAGGGAGTGGAAGGGAGGGAACGGGAGAGGCAGGTAATGGCAGGTAGTGGCAGAGAGGGGCAGGGGGAGGCAGGGAGTGGAAAGGAGGGGCAGGGAGTGGAAGGGAGGGGAAATGAGAGGCAGGGAGAGCCAGGGAGAGGCATAGCGGGGCAGGGAGGTGTAGGGAGAGGGGCAGGGAGGGAGGAGGTCTACATTTGCGTCACGCCATTGGTGGATGAGCCGGGTATCAGCACTAATCAGACCCGCAGACACAGCACAAACGGACCGCGCGCCACCTGCCGGGCTTTGTGCGCAACACACCGGATTTCATTTGTAGCAAAGGCAGCGAGCCAGACTTCCATATAAATGGCGGCTGGAGTGAAAGGGTGGGCCGGTGGTGTGCTGGTTAGGGGGGGGGGGGGGGGGGGCTGGCCAGAGTGGGGGAAGGGCGTGGCGGTGGTGGTGGCAGGCCCGCTGTAGACCTTCGACAGACCTGAGCACCCAATCTTTCAGCATTCCGTATTGCAAAAGCTATTTTCCATATTCGCGAATGTTTTTCGCTAAGACTTTTTCACCGTGAAAAATAATAAATTGCACGTTATTCACAAGTAAATGTTTCATTCATCCCACGACAAAGACACAAAGACAACGTAACATACGTTGTCAAAATATTGTATTGTACAATAGACATAAAATATGTAGATTGAGACTGGCGATTCTGTAATGAAACAAACAGATCTGTATTTCCGTATTCAGTGTTTGATTCCGAAACAAATATGGAAGAAGACGGAGGGTGCACATGTTTGCTTGTACTGTTCTTCGACTGATGCGCAGAGGGAGAGGGAGTCGCTGGTACAAGTGGCTGTTGGAATTACAGGACACTTGCACCTAAAGCTCCAGTCACAGTACGGCCAGCGTTCGCTTGTGACCACCTTACGACCAAAAAGCTGGTGACCTCCTTGTGACGGCCTTGCAACATTGAAGCATAAACCCGGTCACTGACTGGTCGCCGACTAGTCACTAATCAGTTGCCGATATTTAGGGGGGTTGGTCGGTGACCGCTCGCCAACCACTCGCTGACCACTCGCCGACCAAAATTCTCATGCTCCTGGCATGGCTGTTGCCGAGCGGTCAGCAACTGCTCTTTGACCAGTCAGCGACCGCACTGGTCGCAAGAAGGTTGCAGGTGCAGCAGCTGCAACCTCCTTGCGACCAAAACCACCCGAGCAGTCATGTGGAACCATCCATCTCAATGCTGATGTACGAAGTGGGTAAGATATAGCAGTGGCATTAAATTGTGCAGTAATGTGGAACCTTGTCAGCTCAGTTTGAATCCCAGCGAAATCAAACCGAGGACTTATCAAATTGATACATGTCACTACCTAGCCTGGCGCTCTGCATTAATAGGATAGGACAAGGACTGGTTAGGATAGTATCAGGATAATTTTACTCTGTGGGATATTTGGTCATGGTTCCGGCGGCCTGGACTGCCAGTGGGGCAGAACTATAAAGTCGCCATGAGTGCACGCTGTCACAAGTCGGTACTCATCCTGATATGTCCTTAAATGTTGCTACGATGTAAAACAAACAAAAAGTTGACAAACAAATAATGGTAGAAATTCAAAACCATCGGACATGCAACTGTAAACAGTCCACTGCTGCCACTCGACGCCTCTTGTATTATCGCTCACGCAGCCCTTCCACGGGCCTACAATATCGTGTTTATTTCTCAGCTGGCACCAATTTCTACTTCGACTGGGTGATAGGTTCGACCCTTGGCCGAGTGCCAAGCTAGGCCATCAGTTTGACTCAACCTGTCCCAACCTTCCGTACAGAAAGCTAAAGTTGCGTTCTACCGATTGGGTCACCGCGTCCGGTGTCGCAGTTTCCGCCGTCCACCAGTTTCCGTGGTACGCATACACTCAAATGCATTGTCAATGGCCGTGAGCAATCTTCATACAGAAAAAGTGAAATATCTCTAAAACCACACCACCTAGAATCAAATCGCTTGGTACACATATAGAAAACATCTTTACCAAAAAGATTATATTACATTTATAAGGTAAGGGTTCTTGCTTTCTATTAATTTTGAATAAAACTAATGTTTTGCACGGCGCGCACCGTCAAACTCAAGGCATTGTCAATGGTCGTGAGCAATCTTCATACAGAAAATACAGAAAAAGTGAAATATCTCTAAAACCACACCACCTAGAAACAAATCGCTTGGTACACATATAGAAAACATCTTTACCCAAAACATTATATTAAATTAATAAGGTTAGTGATGATGCTGTTCGATTTTGACACATGCGCAGAAGCGATGCGTACCGCGGAAACTGGCGGACGGCGGAAACTGTGACACCGGTACGAAGGTAACAAAAAAAACAAAAACAATAATAAACGCACACAAGTCAATCAAACCACTGGTGGTGGTGGTGGTGGTGGTGGTGGTTGTGGTTTTGGTGTGGTGATGTTGTACTAATACTCTTATTAGTAGTAGATGAAGCATGCTGCGCGATTGTCATTAAGGCTAGAAGACCAGTGACTCCGCACAGACAAGATAATGTTATTCAGAGGAAGAAGAGGAAACAACAAAATGTGTCAGGAAGTAGTGAGTGATGCCTGGCGGAGACGCTGGGAAGACACGAGAAGATTCAAGACGCGCACCCTGATGTTGCACCACCCACTTCCTTCTCACAAACATTTCGGGGCGGAGGGCCTTGGGTGCAGCAGGAAGCATGCACATTTTCCACAGATGAAAAACAAAAATCACCCCTGATAACAAATAACGAAAAGATTGACCAAAAAAAAACAAGAAAAATAAAAGACCACAAAAAAAACTCTAATTGGTTTGTTGGTTGGTTAATTGGTTGGTTGGTTTTTGGAGTCTTACATCAACATCTAAGGTCATATTGGGACAGGTACTGACTTGTGACAGTGCACACTCAGGGTGCCTTTACAGTGCTGCCCCATTGGGAAATCAGCACCAGGACCCGATATCCCACTCAGTCACATTATCCTGACACTGAGCTAACCCGTTCTTGCCGTATCCTATTAATACCAAGTGCCAGGCTAGGAAGCGACAAGTAGACAAGTATACATTTTTATAAGTCATTGGTTTGACTCGACCGGGAACCAAACTCCCAATCTCCCACACGCCACGCCCGCGTTCTACTGATTCGGCCACCGCGCCTGGTCTGAATTCCGATAAATATTCCCACAATCCCATGTCAGTGCTAACTGAGCCTTTTAGAAGGGCTGCGCGCTGTTTCTCAGCAAAACTCAATTGTCAAAAGATCCCGCCAGGAAGCAGCATTTCCGGTTGAAGCGACTCGGAGTGAGCTGCTCCATGGAGTCCTCTCGCCGCGCGCTGAGCTGCTCGTCCTTTAAATAGGTCAGTCAGATAAGGAGCAGCTCAGCACACTCATATACCTACATACAGGGCATTGGGGGGGGGGGGGGATTACCACTGAGCCCCCCGCCCCACCTACCGGCCTTAGGGGGCCGTCCAAATATTACGTAACACTATTTTTCAAATATGACGTAACACTATCAAAATTAGACACCCACCAACCCCCTTGTAACATTCTTTAACGTTAGACTGTACACCTCCCCCCCCAAAAAAAATAATTACGCAACGCTCGGAGATACTGCCTCCCAACGCCCAAAGCAACATGGCAATGTTTATTTATACGATGTATATTACAATGACGTGTTTAAAGTGACATATTGTCATACATAACGCTGTTCAATGCACCTACCAACCATTGTATTACCACATAACGAATGTTTATTTATATCGGTATCTATTACAATGACGTCTTTAAAGTGATGTATTGTGTTACATAACGCTGTTCAATACACCACCCACCCTTTGTAATACCATATCAATCAATCAATAGTTCCATCCTCTAGTCGAGGGTTGGATGCAATGGTTCTCCACTTGTCCCGATGTTGTGCTGTTCTGATAGACTGTGAATAATTCAAGCCTGTCCACTGTGAAATATTTGTAAACCATGATGTTCTTGGTCTCCCTCTCCCTCTGCTGCCATTCACCTTCCCTTCCAACAATGTACGGTATATTGAACTCTGACGAATGATGTGGCCAAAATAAATAAGTTTCTTTGTCTGTATAGTGGCAAACAAGCTTTTCTTATTTTTAATTTTTCTGAGAACTTCTTTGTTGGTGATCTTCTTTGTCCATGATATTTTCATCATCCTTCGATAAGTCCACATCTCAAATGCTGCTAAACGTTTGTACATTTTCTTAGAGATTGTCCATGTCTCTGCCCCATACATTAGAGTAGACCACACATAACACTGAAGAATACGCTTCCTTGTTTGTATTAATATCTTACTTGATGTTAACACTCTATACATTTTGGAGAATGTTGTTCGGGCTATTGTTATCCTTCTTTTAATTTCTTCCTCACATCTCCCATCATTTGTAATCTTTTGTCCGAGATATATGAATTCGGATACTTGTTCTATGTTTGTGCCATCTATGGTTATATTGACATTTGGTTTATCTGTCTTTTTACTTATAACCATTGTTTTGGTCTTCCTGGCATTCATCTTCATGTTGAATAGTATTCCAGCTTTATTGATTCTATTCACTATATCTTGTAGGTTTTTCTCACTGTCTGCTAGTATTACACTGTCATCGGCATATCTAAGATTGTTGATGTTCATGCCACCTATTGTCACTCCCTTGCAATCTTCAATGTGTCTGAAAATCATCTCTGTGTACAGGTTAAATAGACATGGTGACAATACACACCCTGTCGAACTCCTCGTTTAATCATAACTTCATCCGATAGGCCCTGCTCCATTTTTATAAATGCACGTTGTGTCCAGTATAAGTTCACAATTAGTTTAATGTCTTTGCCATTGACACCAATATCTTGTAAACATTTGATTAACAGTTCATGATTGACTCGGTCGAAGGCCTTCTCATAGTCAATAAAGCAGGCATAAACATCCTGGTTCACTTCACAATAACGTTCACAAATCATTCTCATATTGAAAATCCCTTCACGTGTACCTCTTCCAGATATAAACCCACTTTGTACGTTACTGATTTGTTCTTCAATTTTCTGTCTGTTTCTCAGTAAAATTATTTTCAGGATCATCTTCAACATATGACTCATCAGGCTTAGTGTTCTGTACTCAGTACACAATGTTGGTTTTAGCTTCTTTGGGAGTCGTACAAATATGGATTCATTCATATTCAATGGTATAAATCCAGTCTCATAGATGTCAGTTACTAGCTTATGAATGATTTGAATCCCCACTTCATCTAGTCCTTTTATCATTTCTGATGTTATCTGGTCACTTCCAGGAGCCTTACCTGCCTTTAGATCATTGATAGCCTTCTCAACCTCTGATACTAATATAATATTCCCATCTTCTTTCTCAATTGTGGGTGGGTTCCCTCTGTCATCATTGTATAGTTGTTTACATATTCTTCCCATCTGGACTTTATTTCATCTTCTTCAAAGAGCATTTTGCCGTCTTTGTTCTTGATACATTTACTGCTTCTCTGTCTGTATCCTTGACCTGTTATCTCTTTCACTTTCTTGTGCATCTCTCTTGAACGATGTTGAGACTCAAGTTGTTCCACTACTTCACACTTCTTATTCCACCATTCATCTTTAGCTTTTTTGCATTCATCTTCTATTTCATTCTTCAGGTGTTTGTATTTAGGTGGATCAGTGGTTTTCACTTTCTTCCTTTCTGCCATCTTTTCTAGTATGGTTTGCGTCATCCATGATTGCTTTGTCTCTCGTTTTTTATTTGGTAACACCTCCTCTGCTGACTTGACCATGCTTTCTCTGAGAGCTTCCCATTCCATTTCAATGTTGTTATACTCTCTCTGAGGAGTTTCTTCATTCATCAGTACACTGAATTTGTTATGAACAGAGACATTATACTTAGTTCTGTATTTTGCATCTTTTAACATGTTCATATCCATTTGAATGTTGTTTTTAATTTTGTTCTGCTGTTTCAATTTCACTACCATACTGATTACTACTGGATTATGATCCGAACATATGTCAGCACCTGGATATGTCCTTGCCTGTTTGATACAATTTCGATATCGTTGGTTGACAAGAATGTAATCGATCTGGTTCCGACATACATCACCAGGGCTCTTCCATGTATATAGTCTTCTCTTTGGATGTTCAAATAAGGTGTTAGCAATTACTAGTTTTGATGTCAAACAGAAATTTATCAAGTATTCACCACGATCATTTCTCTCACCTAAGCCAAATCTTCCTGTTACTGGATATTCATGTTGTTCTCCAACTTTCGCATTCCAATCGCCCATAACAATTGTTATTTCTCCAGACTTGGTGTATTCCATTACCTTTTTGATGCTGTCATAGAACTCGTTGACTTCTTCATCATCGTGATCTGAGGTTGGTGCATAAACTTGCAGAATGTTTATATAGCGGATGCCAACCATATAATGAATGTTTATTTATACGGGTTTCTATTATGGTGACATGTAATACCACATAATGAATGTTCATTTATACGGGTACATCTTTAAAGTGATATATTGTGTTGGCAATGCTGTTCAATACACCTACCAACCATTGTAATACCACATAACGAATGTTTATTTATATGGGTATCTATTACGATGGCATTTTTAAAGTGACATATTGTCATACATAACGCTGTTCAATACACCTACCAACCATTGTAATACCACATACCGAATGTTTATTTATATCGGTATCTATTACGATGACGTATTTAAAGTGATGTATTGTCATACATAACGCTGTTCAATACACCACCCACCCTTTGTAATACCACATAACGAATGTTTATTTATACGATGTCTATTACGATGACGTGTTTAAAGTGACGTATTGTCATACATAACGCTGTTCAATACACCTACCAACCATTGTAATACCACATACCGAATGTTTATTTATACGATGTCTATTACGATGACCTGTTTAAAGTGACGTATTGTCATACATAACGCTGTTCAATACACCTACCAACCATTGTAATACCACATAATGCTTGGCCATAACTCTGCCCACCCCTAAGCGCTACGTAATATTGGAATGTCCCCCCCCTCCCCATCCCCCTCTCCCCCCCCTTATCAACATCAGTGTTCAATTAACCCCACGTGACACAGGCAGAACCACGCGCGTCTGAACCGGCTAAATGTCGTCTGCCGAGGTTTGTTTGTTTCGTGTTTTACGTTTGTTGTTGTTTTTTTTATTGACAAGGTATAAATTACTCTGCCCATAATGTATAAGCTCCTGTCACGGTGCTTGTTTTCAACGCTGGACAGCTGTGGTGCTGTCGTTCTAGCATCACGTACGTCATATCAGGACGGGTACCCAACTTGTGACAGTGCACACACATGGTGACTTTACTGTGCTGCCCCAATTGTGACAGCGTACACACATGGTGACTTTATAGTGCTGCCCCTCTTGTGTCAGTGCGCACCCATGGTGACTTTATAGTGTTTCCCCACTTATGACAGCGCACACCCATGGTGACTTTATAGTGCTGCCCCACTTGTGACAGCGCACACACATGGTGACTTTATAGTGCTGCCCCACTTGTGACAGCGCACACACATGGTGACTTTATAGTGCTGCCCCACTTGTGACAGCGCACACACATGGTGACTTTATAGTGCTGCCCCACTTGTGACAGCGCACAC
>CM059198.1:6711664-6809037 GCA_030323885.1 Branchipolynoe longqiensis
CCTCCGATCTCCCCTTCTTCCTCTTCCTCCGATCTCCCCTTCTTCCTCTTCCTCCCCCCTCGTCTTCATCCGCTCTCACCTCCACCTCCACCACACTCTTCCTCTTCCCCTTCTACAGTCACACCCATACATAGAAACACGCTTACACAGTCACACCCATACATAGACACACACTGGCACACAGTCACACCCATACATAGAAACACACTGGCACACAGTCACACCCATACATAGACACATGCTTACATACAGTCACACACATGCAGAGACATGCGTAAACACAGTCACTCCCATACATATATATACACACACTGGCACACAGTCAAACCCATACAAAGACACACACTGACACAGGCACACCGATACATAGACACACACTGGCACAGTGTGTAAACGCATGCAAAGACACACACTGACACACAGTTACACCCATACATAGACACACAGTCATGCACACTGACACCCATACATAGACTCACGCTGACACACTGTCACACCCATACAAGGACACACACTGACATGCAGTCACACCCAGACATAGACACACACTGACACCCAGTCACACCCATACATAGACACACAGTCATGCACACTGACACCCAGACATAGACTCACGCTGACACACTGTCACACCCATACAAGGACACACACTGACACACTGTCACACCCATAGATAGACGCTGTTATTAATATTGTTCTTCATGTTATTATTAACAGTGTGGGTATCTAATTGACCATCCACGATTGACATATGCCAAAGCCACTTTCGCCATTAACGTCTTTTAGGGGCAGGGACAGACCGCCATGCATCACGTCAGTCCGTGTGGTTGGTTAGTTGTTGGGGTTTTACATCCTGCCAACATCTAAGGTCATATCAGGACGGGTACCGACTTGTGACAGTGTGCACTCATGGTTCCTTTATAGTGCTGCCCCACTGGGAGATCATACTGCCAGCACCATGAACCGATCTCCCACTCAGTCACATTATCCTGGCACTGTGCTAACCAGTCCTTGTCCTATCCTATCCTATTAATGCTGAGCGCCAGGCTAGGAAGAGACAAGTATCAATTTAGTAAGTCATTGGTTTGATTCAACTGGGAACCGAACTTCCGATCTCCCGCACGCGAGGCCCGCGCTCTACCGATTTGACCACCGCGCCCGGTGTGTGTGCGCGTGAATATATGAATGAGAGTGTTTTATATACAGTAGTAGGTGGTGGAGTGTGTGGGAGGTGGGGTGTGTGGGAGGTAGAGTGTGTGGGTGGTGGAGTGTGTAGGTGGTGGAGTGTGTAGGTGGTGGAGTGTGTGGGAGGTGGGGTGTGTGGGAGGTGGAGTGTGTGGGAGGTGGAGTGTCTGGGAGGTGGAGTGTGTGGGAGGTGGGGTGTGTGGGAGGTGGAGTGTGTGGGAGGTGGAGTGTGGGAGGTGGAGTGTGTGGGTAGGTGGGGGACGTAGTACCTTCCTATAGACTCCGTCGCTATTCCAGCCGCGCGGTGCATTGTGGGATGCGTGGAAGAAAAACAAACCCGCGAGAAGCACATGGCACATGCTAATACACTGGGTGCAGTTATGAAATGTGCTAGTTTCAGCTCATCTCAGCTCTTGTTTGAAACATAGAATACTAACTAAAAAAATATATATAATAAATTAAGATATTAATCTTTTATCCAGCATTGCATTTACATCAATATAATCAGCACATCTTATGCCATGTGCATTTAGATTTAGACAAATCTGGGCACTCAGACTAGTGTTAGAGCCATAGCCAGAGTCAGTTTTACTTATTTTATTAATGTTTTTATTTATATCCTATGGTTAATGACATATGTAGAAATAGAAAATGAGTAGGGTTAATCATATATTGGTTATATATTTCTTTGAAACAAGTTTTTGTTGAAACATTTGACATTTTAATATTTAGAACAAGAATTACTTATGTCTAATCAATGGTGATGTAAACATCAGCCTGTAAAGTGACTGAAATTGTATGTTTCTTAGCTCAAAATGCTTATTTATGGAGAGTTGTGTCTTAAACATATTCATTATATTATTATATTGCATCCATCCATCCATGGTTGTGCCAAATTGTTATGTATTTTGATTAATTTTGAATGAAATCGAAGTTTTGCCCTACACGTATCGTCCAACTCAATGGCCATACACCTTTGTTTTGCTGCCAGCGCCGTTTTCAACGCATGCACAGTCGGAATGGTGATCTCGTCTATTGTCGACCCTTGCACAAGTCGGCCCCTTCTCACCGCCACAAAAAAAAAGAGAGAAGAAAACAGGAATATCTACCCTGGCACAACTGACTGAACCCCCCCCCTTCCCACAACAAAAAATAACCCACCACAAAATATAAAAAAATTTAAACACCCCACAAATAAATAAACAAACAATTAAATAAATTACATAAATTAAATGAATTAAATTAAATAAACAAATAAAATAAATGAAATATATCAAATCAATCAATAAAATCAATAAAAAATAATTTAAATAAATGAGATAAATTATATAACAAATAAAACCCAGTTAATGCCCAGTGTTAACTGCACCGATCACCTCAGACTGCACACTGCACCACCCCTCCATTGCACGAGCTGGTGTTAGTGTAAGGCATCGGTCATCTGTGAGGAGGACCACAGTTTGGCCGCCAGAGATCAGGTTTTGTTTGTTTGTTGTTTTACGTCCTAGCAACATCTCTGGGCAGAGTGATCAGGTGAACAACGCTTCTCGGTAGGACATGTAATGTGAAGCTGCACAGAGTCCGATGGCTTTGAGTTTCTCTCATATTTTGAGGTAAATATATGAGGTTCATCGCTATATAATCTACTAGGTTTTAGATTGAAGTGACTTTTATTTTGTATGGCTAACGTTGGATACATTTGAAGTCTGAACATGGACAATTAATTTGGGCATTTCTCGTATTAGTGGGTCACCACTATGCATTTGAAACATGATCTTTGCGTGTGGGGGGGGGGGGGCGGTGGAGGGTGGGGGGTGGAGGCGGGAACCCCAAAACAACAAAACCAACTGGCATTCAGGAGGAACCGGTTGCCTAGAGACGCGTGTAGGAACTGTGGGATGGCGTGTGTTGGTCGTACTGCAGCCACGCACTGAGCCTATTAATATTTGAGCCAGCCGCCCCTCTGTCCCTCCGCCACCCCTCCATCCCGCCGCCCCTCCGCCCCGTCCCGCCTCACAGTCCGCCTCCCGTCTCCCCGCCTCACCCTGTCCCGCCACACCGCCCTGTTCCAGTTTGGGCTATTTTCCGTTCCAACCAGTGAGCCACAACTGGTTCAGCAAAGGCTGTGGTAAAGTGCATATAAAAGACCCTTTGCTGCTTATCGGAAAGAGTAGCCTATGTATGTAGCGGGTTTCCTCCAAATAAATATATGTTTGATGTCCAATTGCCAATGACAAAAATCAATGCGCTCTCGAGCCGTTGTTAATTAAAACAAGCTTTACTTTACGTGCACATATATATATATACACACACGCAGGTACACACCCATACACACCCATAAGCACATACATACACACACATACACACACATACACGCACACACACGCACACCTCCACCCACACCCTCCCCCGGAGAAAGCAATACCATAGCATAATCTCAGTGCTAATGGCAGCTTGCACATTGTGACACTTGATATGGCTACTCGGTTGCTGTGACGTCATACCCGTTGCCATGGTGATATTGAGACGCAAAAGGAGGGTGCACACCGCCGTCTTGGAACCTTCTAATAGCTCCCCCATATAGATGTTCAGGTATATGTTTGATTGTTGGGGATTTTACAGTTCTTACTTCATCTTCCGAACACCGGAAGTCAAGTATCCAGGGAGAGGACAAGCTCGCGCAGGACCGGATGTAGCCTCGGTAAGCAACTCGGCAGCGGTTGAGCAACAGCGAGTTGGAGGATAGAGGCAGATTAAGGTAAGTTTATCGAGATAAACTAAGCAGTGAAGAGAAGAAATAAATACACAGTGTGTAATATGTGTATATAGTGTTACTGTGCTTTGTGAAAAAGCGTACAGAAATAACACATAACTTATATGATGTAGCGCTTGTCGTGAACCAAGACTGCGGGTGCACATGTCACACACACACTCTCCCGGCCGATTCGAAAGAACGCGTCAGCGTGATTAGTAGACGGAGTGGTCGCAAGAAAGAGAAGAAGTATAGCTGAGGCATACTATGGTGGGGATGATGTCGACTTACAAACAATCTTTAACCATGTGAGCGATTCGGATACCAAGCTGCTCGAAAATACATGAGTGAGCACCAAAACGAAGCAGCGCAAGAAAATGGCGACTGACACAAAAACCAAAACACGATCCAAAAATACTGATGTGGTACAGCCAGCCCCGAGTGAGCCAAGTGAGGCGAGTGTAGATTGGTCTGAATTCAAACTGATGCTTGTCGAACTCAGACAGTTGAAGCAGGAGGCGGAGAAAGAAAAAGAGAAAGCATGGGAGTCAGAAGCCAGGGACGCGGAAAGGGAACGCACAGAAGTAGGTCACCATGGCGGCGCCTACAGGGACATGTGGCAGGACTATGACTATGGTGACTACGAAGCGGAGGACTTGGAGTACCAAGATGCCTACGATGAGGAAGATGAATTAGATTTGGTTAGCTCACAAAGTTTGGCGGAGCAACTGATCATGGTGAAGAAAGGTTTCCAGCAAGCGAGCCAGAAAGTGACAGAGCCAACGGCCAAAGCGTCACCGTTCAGCAGCTTCAGGACACCGGCACCACCGAAACCACTCCCGGTGGATGAGATGATAGTGCTGACAAATCCGGCAGTGACAGCCGGAGAAACGTCCACAGTGACAGCGAAAGCGAACACCAGACCGAGAAGGGAATTCAAGATGGAAGCTGGGCTTCACGACGGAGCCTTACTAAAAGAAATAGAGGAAGTATACAAGAAGGTAAGGAAATCGGTGGCACCGAAAATCACTATCAGCGAGACGATGGCAGGAGTAATACAGCATTACTACCAGGGCCCAGAGGATGGAGGCCCGAAACCGTCGCAAACACTGAGAGAGATGTCAAGGCAATACACAGGACTGAGATGTCCCATTGGCACGAGTTCAGGCACTGAACGAGGAAATAAGATTCACCGAAGGCAGGAAAGATGGTGAGAGCTCGCTTCTGACAGCAACAAAAGGAGTGCCAGGAGCTCTGACAGCTATAGCACCAGTGATGGATATCATCCTGCAGCGGGGTTCAGCCGACCCGGAACTAAATGAACACGCAATACACATGCTACATGCAATCAAGATGCTATTCTGCACGCACAGTCAGATGCAGGTAGATAGGAAGGCGAGTGTACAGAACGTGGTGACTTCAAGACTTGGTAAAGAACTCATCAAAGAGAAGCGGGACGTCTACGGTGACCTCCCGGAGCCAACAGAATACTTGTTGAGTGATAACCTAGGGGAACGAAACAAACAGTTGATGAAGTCTGTCCACCCTTTGGACAACTTCATGAGTACCAACAGTGGTGGCTACAAAGGGAAGCGAACCAGGCTGGATGGCCGAATGAGTTAGAGCGTCCGTCTCCCATGCTGGTAGATCGTGGGGTCGTGGGTTAGAAGATTCGTAAGAATCTTAGTAATACTTCAACTTACAAGTAAGTCTAGCTTTACTAAAATAGCTAGCAACGTCTAAGGTCATAGCAGGACGAGTACCAATTTGTGACAGTTCACGCTCATGATGACTTAATAGTGCTGCCACAATCAATGGGAGACCTGGCCATTGGCATGACTGATCAAATATCCCACTCAGTCACATTATCCTGCCCTTTCCTAGTAATGCCAAGCGCCAGGATAGGTAGCGACAAGTGTCAATTTTTTAAGTCATTAGTTTCATTCGGCTTGGATTTGAGACCCTGGCCGTTCGCACCAGAAGCCAGGGCAGGGCGCAGACCGCTACACTTGTCCCCCCTGGAATTTTAAGTCTTTTAATGCTTACAATTACATACATACAGGCAATGCACTACTTACATTATATACATACACAGGGTAGGTTCAGCAACCATACAGCGCATAGCTTGTACATGATCATGGTCACGGCAACCAGTGTCGTGGGGGTGATGAAAATGGGAAATATTGCACCTAGAGCGGGACTCAAAGCCACATCTCTTTGCATTCCAGGCCAGTGTGCTAACCATTACACCACCTAGGCTCACTTATATCAACACACTACCCACGCCTACGTGTCTATGTGGTTACTTGCCTGAGAGGTCAGTGCAGTCTACTGCAATATCTATGTGTGTGTTTATTAATTGATTGGTTGATGAATGAATGAATTAATTAATTAAGCTGCATGTGATGACATGTCTACCAGATTGTGACAATGTACAGGTGGGGCAGGTGGTACAGTTCAATGATCCGGATGACTTGGGAGCTCGCGTCATATACATGTGAAACCACATACTTAGCGCGCAGTGAAATAAGAGCCGAATCAAAATGCATCTTTTAAATGTATTGCAATGCACAATGCATGCATCTTATGCTCAGGAACAAATAGAAATCACCCTGCAAATATGTAAAATTAAACTTACTACTTTCTATTTTCTACAATTTACTCCTGAAAAAAAACACAGTAAAAAAACCAAGTAACCCAAAGTAGGATTTCCCGTTGAGAGTCCTGTAGTTCTCTAGATCTTCAGTCCTGCATATATTATACACCAGATTTATGTCCATATGTGAGTGAGTAAACACCATTATATTCTATATTTAAAATAAGTACATAACCCCTTTGCATCCTGATATATGACCGTATGTGTTTCTAGGACTTAAAACCCCACCAAACACTAAGCAGCATACTCCTGAGTATCTTCTAATGGACACCTGACCGGGCGCAGTGGCCGAATCGGTAGAGCGCAGGTTTCCGTGCCGGAGATTGGGGAGTTCAATTCCCAGCCGAGTCAAACCGATGACTTATAAAATTGATACTTGTCGCTTCCTAGCCTGGCACTCAGCATTACTAGGATAGGGCAAGGTCTGGTTCGCTCAGTGTCAGGATAATGTGACTGAGTGGGATATCGGATCATGGTGATGGCAGCCTGATTTCCCAGTGGGGCAACACTATAAAGTTGCCATGAGTGTGCACTGTCACAAGTGGGTTTCCTCTATGGGAATATGGCAGAATGACCATACATTTGATGTCCAATAGCTGATGATAAAAACCAATGTGTTAAATAAAACAGGTTTTTTTGCCGTGATGTAAAGCTCCAACAAACAACAAATAAACGGTAGGTGTTTCTAGGACTTAAAACCCCAACAAACACTAAACAGCAGCAGCAGTAACTCCTAATGGATGCTTTAGTGCGGTCTGTTTATGGCTCTGGCAGTAATTAGGTTTCCAATCCCAGGGTGGTTACATCTAATGGAAAATTGCTTCATAATTTGTATTGCTGTTAAACGGTAATATTTTAAAAATTAAGCGTAGTAGATTGGACAATAGGCACAATTTTCGTACCCGCAGTAATAATGTTAGCGGTAATTGTGAAATCCAATGATGATAGGATATCCGAAATGGTTCATTTTGTGCATTGCAGTCGCATGCATATTCTGATGGGTGTTGGGTTTCTGCCATTTTCTGAAATAAATACATGAGGTTGGTCGCTATAATCTACTTTACCATAGTTCGAGGTAACTTTTATTTTAACTGGCTAACTTTAGAGATATTTGAAGATGCAAAATTAATTTCGGGATGCACGTAAAAATTGTGACACCATAATATTCAGCAGTAACAGGTTCTATTTGGCTTAAGGCCCTGTCACACATCACCGGATTGGGGGGCAATGGACAGAAACCGAACTAAGTCCGGTTTGTGTCCGTACAAGTTTTGAACATGCACCAAACTAGGAACGGATGCTGCCGGGTTGACGTCTACAGTTCTTGTCCGGTTTGAGTTTGTTTCGTCTGTTGGCTGTCCATTTCATGTCCGTTTCATGTCCGTTTCATGTCCGTTCGTCCGGTGGCCTTTGACCCAATTTCGCAACACTTTGACACATCTTAATACATTTCTGTCCGGTGCTCAATCCGGCATCGTGTGACAGGCACTTTAGTATTATTCCCTTCTATACAGCAACAAATCAGCACCAGTTCGATATGTCGGAGCAAATCTAGGTCGATGTTTTAGTTTTAAAAGTTTGACGCCTTCATCAGACTATGCAGCTGTAAGTTACTACATTTAAGGCTGAATAGTCTGAAATCATCAAATTTTCAAACCAGACGGGGTGGCCGAATGAGTAGAGCGTCAGTCTTCTGTTTTGGGAGATCGGGAGTTCCGAACCCATGCGTTTGTCGAATTGAATCCTGGTCGAGTCAAACCAATGACTTAAAAATTGATACTTGTCGCTTCCTAGCCTGGCACTCGGCATTATTAGGATAGGGCAAGGACTGGTTGGTTCAGTGTCAGGATAAGCTCAAGTAAGGTAGATTATAACGATCAACCTAATATATTTATCTCAGAAAATGACAGAAACTCAAAACCATCGGACTATGCAAATTTAACCTTACTCGTCATCATCATCATCATGCTGTCGGTCGCGATGCGACAAAGACTGCTTTCATTACTTGACTGCCGCTCTCCATTTAGCTCTCTGCTGTGAGAGTTGCGTCCATGAGTCGGTCTTAATGTCTCTCAGCTTCAGGTTTCTCTTGATGGTATCCTTGAACCGGAGACGAGGGCGCCCTCTCTTTCTGTAACCAGAAGACAGTTGAGAATAGAGGATCTGCTTTGGTAGCCTGTCTGATGACATCCTCATGAGGTGTCCAGTCCACCGGAGATTCTTTTTGATCAGAAGATCTTCCATAGAGGGCAGCCCCATCCGTTCGAGTATTTCCTTATTCGTCACTTTGTCCTTCCAGGTTAGCCTCATGATTGAACGCAGATGTCGCATCATGAAGGCATGCAGCTTTTTCACCTGCTGTCTGTACACTGTCCAGGCCTCGGCTCCGTATAGTAGGGTGGATAGCACGATTGCGTGGTAGATCTTACCTTTGACCCGAATGGACACATTGTGGTTGTTCCAGAGTCTCTGGCGTAGTCGGCCGAAAGATGCCATCCTCCTCTGTATCTCAGCATCAATGCGTCCATCACTTGATACAGTGCTTCCGAGATAGGTGAATTCCGGAACAGATTTCAGCTTGTTTCCGTCAACCATGATCTCCTCCTCTCGGGTTCTTGTAGAGTTGGGTTGGTACTCGTAGAACGGTAATAATAGACATTTTTTTCGCGGAGCATGCATAGTGTTTTGCTACGCACAATGTGAATACAAGAATCCAATAATCAGTCATGTGTACAACTAAAACACTGACGGGTGAGATTGCACATGGCAGTTTGATATCAGTCTTATCGCACTGTGTGGGTTGCCGGCCATTATAATGCAATATGGGCTATTCTATCAAACTGTGTGCCACATTTTTGGTTTCCATGTTACATTGTTAATGATTTTCCCTTTTTGGGGGGGGGGGGGTTAGTAAGCTAATAATTATCGTTGACTCTGTGTATTAATTATTTTGGCAATAATGCATGTATTTAATCTATCCCCCAAAATGTATCGAAAATATCCTTATATGATTTTGTGCTAAAGTAAAAATATGAAAATCTTCACCATACAATTACCCAAGTTTTTTTCCCCGACTTTTTTTCTTGTAAGAAACAATTCCTTTGGCTTAACTGTAGTCAATAAAATCTTGTTTGAATTTGTTGTGTGTTGAAATGATGTTATGGATGTGCGTTGAAATGATGTGTATGGATGGATACTAAATGGTTAATTTTCACAGCTTTCTCAATTTGCATAAGATCAAAATCAAAATGTGAAAAAAAAAATGTTAACATTGACATATATACACCTTCATATGAATGTTGAATCTGCTATTATTTGGAATGTTTTCACTTAAGGTTTCCATGTCACAAAAGTGGTATCCAGTTTCTGAGAATGACCCATATAGCATCACCATAGAGAATGCGTCACCCACACTATTGAGCATGTCTTAAGGCCCTGTCACACTATGACGTTTCCGCCGGCGCGCCGGCAACGCGCAAAATATTTGCAACCCGTGGACACGCGTCCAACTCTTCGGCGCTTTGGGAGAAAGTTTGACGCGGCGCAGCGTGTTAGTAGCGTGCTATAAGCACGCGGCCAATGCGTTTCGACGCGCAGCAGAACAACATGTCAATGTCCCACCAGCGGGTTCCCAGCGTGCCATCGGCGTGTTGTCGGCGCGCTGTCGGCGCGTTGGTGGCGCGTTGGTGTCACGTTAGTACCGTGTCAACGCGTACATACCCGCCAGCAACACATTAGGATGCGCCCGCAGCGCGTCCACACCGCGCGGCCAACGCGGCTAGGCATGCCGGCAACACGTCCAACGCGCCGAGATACGCTGGAGCAACGCCAATAGCGCGCCCACTACCCGTCAATGGGACGTTACGGACGCACCGACGGAACGGTCGCATTTTGGGGGGAAAAAAGCCAACGTTAACTGACGTTGATCAACGGTCTGCCAGCGTTCTGCCGGCGCGCCGCCAACGTGTGTCAACGTGTTGCTAACGCGTCCGTAACGCACCCGCCAACACGCTGCCGCGCGTTGCGGCCCGTCGAAAGTTTTGTGCAAGCACAAAACCTTGACGTGTCCATTCACACGTTGCTATGTACCGACGAGCCGGTAACGCGCAACGCGTCGGTAACGTACCGGACGTGTATCAACGTTTTGAACAAAAACCCAACCCGTCGGCACGCGTCGAAGCTCGTTGGTGAGAAACGTCGTAGTGTGACAGGGCCTTTACCAAATTCATACTTGTCACTTCCTAGCCATTTGCTCGGCATTATTACGATAGGCTAATGACTGGTTAGCACAGTGTCAGGATAATGTGACTGAGCGGGATATCAGGTCATGGTGCTGGCGGCCTGGTCTCCCAGTGAGGCAGCACTTATATAAAGTCACCATGAGTGCGTACTGTCACAAGTCGATACCCACCCTGATATGACCTTAGATGTTGCCAGGACATAAAACTCCAACAAGCAACCACTATTTAGGAATTGAATAAGCTATGTCCTACATAAATATGATTCTGGAAGCGCTTACGTCATTCCGGTGAAAAATACCCAATCCGCTGCAACTACCCGCTTCATTATTGCTGTCTGCCATGAATCAATTACCTCCCAGCCCCGCCTCTCCATTTCCCTGGCACTCATTACTGTTTTATGGCCAGCATCCAATCTGAATGTCATTGAGAGAATGGTTCCACTGATGGCGGGAGAGCTGCAGCCCGGCGTTGTATGCAGCCTATTTCAGTATTAGGCATTACAAAAATAAATGTAATAGAAAGGGGGAGATAGAAATTTAAACATGGCGACCAGGTCCTCAGATTGCCAAGATGGGAAAGATGGGGCGTGTGTAATAATACATCCTTAATGTTAATCAGTGTCAGTGTCAGCCCAAGCCTCAGCCCCCAGCCCCCAGCCCCCAGCCCTAGCCACAACCCCAGCCCCAGACCCAGCCCCCAGCCCTAGCCACAACCCCAGCCTCAGCCTCAGCTCCAGCCCCAGCCCCAGCCCCAGGCACCAGCCTAGCCACAACCCAAATCCCAGCCCCCAGACCCAGCCCCCAGTCCTAGCCACAACCCCAGCCCCAACCCTATCCCCAGCACCAGCGCCAACCCCAGCCCTCTATCCCCAACCCCAGCCCTCTATTCCCAGGCTCCAACCTCCAGCCCCCATCCCTCTATCCCTAACCCCCAGCCCTCTATTCCTAGCCCCCATCCCTCTATCCCTAACCCCCACCCTCTATTGCTAGCCCCCCAGCCCTCTATCCCTAACCCCCAGCCCTCTATTCCCAGCCCCCAACGCCCAACCCCCAGCCCCAGCTTGTAATTATTATTTAGATATTTAATAACTGATACACTGTAGCCCTGAAATTACTATTTAGATGCAATATAATAATATAATGAATATATTTAGGACACAACTAGCCATGGTTAATCATTTTGAGATAAGAAACATAAAATTCCCCACACACCAATCACTGAATCAGGCTCATATTCACATTACCATTTTAAATTTTTGTTCTAAGTATTAAAATATCAAATGTATCAACAGAAACCTGTTTTACAGAAATATATAATCAATGTTAGCGTTGATTAGTGTTAAAACTAATGGCTGTAGTTTTAACACTAGTCTGAGTGACCAGATCTAAGTGCAGATGGTCTAAAACGTGCTGATTCGATTGGTGCAAATCCAATGCTAGATAAAAGATTAACATCTTAATTTATTATATACATATTTTTTTAGTTGGTATTCTACGTTTCAAACATTAGCTGAAATAAGCTGAAACTAACAGATTTAATTGCTGCACTCAATGGTTTACCATTAGCCATGCGCTTCACGTGGGCTTCCTTTGCTGCCAGACATCCCACAATGCACCATGCGGCTGGAATTACGAACACGTCTATTAGTAACGCCATATATGGTGTGGCTATGTTAACGATATATATATCCGGGCGCAAGTGACAATGGTAGTGCCGGAAGTATGGTTGGACAGTGGTGGAGCCACCAGTACCCGCATGAGTAAGGAGCAAATACATGCAGAGAGCCCATTGGCTAATATAATATAGGAATAGTATAATATAATATAATAAACATATAGAAAATCCCTTACACTGCTTTATACTCGCATAATGCTTATACATCACATATGAAGTGGGCGAGACTACTCGCCTTGTGACATTCGCGGGCGTGCGGCGAGTAGCCCGTGTTTCCAAATACGGGTTAATCAGGGATGAAAGATCTCCGCGATTTCGCGGATTTCCGGGATTTGTCCTGTACCTACTGCAATCCTGCAGCACGATCAACCTATAGGCCCTACTAATGCATCATTTTACGCTGAAGCACTATCAGCGTATACTACTAATAAATGCTTCAAACGCTGCATCACTATCAGCATATACTACTGATAAATGCTTCCAACGCAGCAGCACTATCAGTGTATACCAATATATATGAAACTTGACTTACGGGAATTTTCCGCGATTCCCTGACAATGCTAAGCCTATGGGAGAATATCAGCATTTCCGCTTTTTTTCCCGGAGACCACTTTCATCCCTGATATATTTACATCTACATACACACACACATATATATATATATATATATATATACATATATATTAATATATTTATATATATATATATATCTGGCTATATGAGGCGTCCTTGATGCCCATGGATCTCAGACCGAGGCCATCTATATCGGAGTCTTGTCACTCCCTGCTCACGTCAGCCAATCAAAAACAACGACGGTAATTAGCCGATGCCCGGCCGGCTAATCTAGGCCAATGAGCGACGGCCTTACAAACCGAGCACTGCGAGGGCGGGGTTTGGGTGTGAGGGGGTGTGGTGTGTGTGAGGTGGTCTTGGGTGGGGTGAGGTGAGGTGGAGGTGGGGTGAGGTGGTCTGGGTGGGGGCGGTGTGGAGCGGTGTGGTGTAGACACATTTTTTTGTAACAGTGCACGCTCATTGCGACTTCATAGTGCTGTCCCACTCGGAAATCACACTGCCAGCACCATGCCCCGATATCCAACTCATCATCATGTGGTCGGTCGCAATGCGACAAAGACTGCTTTTATTTCTTAAGCGCCGCTATTTTGTGCGGTTGTGCATTTCATAAAAGCTGCTTGCAAAGTGTTGAAGTGCTGCTGGCTTTTGCAAGTTACTAGCAGCACTCTCTCAGGGAGCAAATAGAGGTCTCACACCGGCAAGACATGTCAAGACAGGCGCAAACTATTTGTCCCTGCAGTGGCTGGTCGGAAGATGTTGGGAGTTCCATTCATCACCGCCCTTAATGCTGCCACGGAAGCATGGTTTTCTGTTAGGGTTTGCTCCCTTAGCCTTTGGTTCTATCAAGTACCTGTACCACAAGGCAGTGGTTTATACAGTCCCATTAATGACAGCAGAATGCTCTCCAGGCATACCCCATAATGATTGCTCAGACATTGTGCAAAACCTATGCTTGGAGAGTAGTACATGAAACATACCACCATAATTTGTATTTCTCCTCAAATTTACACAGTAACAACTCAGTAACATATTAATCTGACACTGAACTTGCCAGTCGTTGTCCTATCCTATTAATGCCAAACACCAAGCTAGGAAGTGACAAGTATCAATTTTGTAAGTCATTGGTTTGACTCGACCTCGAATCGGACTCCCGATCTCCTGCACGAAAGGCCTGCGCTCTACCGATTTGGCCACCGCGCCCGGTGGTTTAGATAAAATGTTCACCCAGCCCAGAGTTACGGTGCCCAACTATGTCTAAAGCCGAATAAAAACTGCTTCAAATAGAAATTAACTTGATCTACTACTGGTTCCAATGCGCAGTATTGATCTATATTGGTGTAGAGTCGGTCAATGTGCAGAGGATGCAAAGTTACAAGATGCCGGTCTCAGAATATACTCAAGTCGAATTTTAAAGTCTATTAATCTCCATTATTTCATGTCATTCATTCAAAATTCAGGCATGTGATTTCTCTGGTTTTAACCGGAATTCAGTTTTTTTTCCTGTCCGCCAAAACACCTCTGAAATACTCTATTTGTATTCCTTTAGTGACTCAGTGGGATGCTGTGTGTCCCCACGATAACCTCAACAAAATGTTCAGGTTTTTGTTCCTGCATCAAATCACATGCCTGAAAGTTAGCGAGTAAATATAAATATATGCGTGAAGAATATATTTTGCTTCTTAGATTCAGAATTTATCTGGTCATTTCCTTGATCTAGTCCCCCGACACTTTTTATAGTAAGTTGTTCTGCAGCCCTGTCTCAGGATCAGGGTTGTGGTACTAACCAGGGATACAAGATTTCTGTGATTTCGCAGATTTGCACAATTTTTTATATTTACCGATTAACGTTAAAGTTGCATAGTCCGATGGTTTGGGTTTCTAACATTTTTCTGAGATAGATATATTAAATTGATTGCTATAATCTACCTTACTTTAGTTTGAAGTGACTTTTATTTTAAATCGCTAAGTTTTGAGATATTTGAAGTGCAAACATGTCAAATTAGTTTTGGCAAGCACGCCAAAAGTCTGACACCATAGGCTTCTGCAGTAACAGGTTCTATTAAATTGACTCAATATTCCCCAACAAATGCTTAATAAGTGCATCAGTATCAAAGTTAGCGATGTAGAATCCAATCTCGATAATTGTTTTGGTTTTGCAAATTTGATGCTTCATCGGACTATGCAGCTTTAAACAAAATGCTAGGGAATCACGATGTATATGGTAGTATGAACCCAATCCTATATGACCTTAAATGTTGCTAGAACATAAAACCCAAACAAGAATGCATTATGTATGGCTGATAATATAGCCACAACAAAGATAGCTGAAAGTGAAACCTGACTTCCAGCATTTTTCTGTGATTCCCTGGTGGGGAAAATGTGAGTTATCGCTGTAATGCGCTGTCTGGGTAATAATCTCGCTTGAGTTCCGCTGGCTTTTTTTTTTTTGCCGCAGACCACTTTCATCCCTCAGTATCTAGGTGTGTGGCGTGGTGTGGTGTGTGGTGTGGCGTGTGGCGTACTGTGGTGTGGTGTGGCGTGGTGTGGTGTGGCGTGGTGTGGTGTGGTGTGGCGTGGTGTGGTGTGGTGTACTGTGGCATACTGTGGTGTGGCGTACTGTGGTGTGGTGTGGCATACTGTGGTGTAGCGTACTGTGGTGTACTGTGGTGTGGTGTACTGTGGTGTGGCATACTGTGGTGTGGTGTGGCATACTGTGGTGTGGTGTACTGTGGTGTGGTGTGGCGTACTGTGATGTGGCCTAATATGGTGTGATGTGGAGTGGTGTGGCTTGATGGGGCTGTGCATGAGGCTTGAGGTGTTCTGAGGTGTGTGTGTGTAGGTGTATGTGTATGTGTGTGCGCGTGTGTGTGGAGGTGTGTGTGTTTAGACCAGGCGCAGTGTGATCGGGCAGGGTAAGGTGGATGGAGCGTAAGGCGGCGAGTGGCCATAAGTCGGGTGATGAAGTAGGTAAACGGAGACCTTAATTAGGTCATTCATCACCCTCACCCTCCCCTACCCTCTCCCCTCCCCTCTCCCCTACCCTCTCCCCTACCCTCTCCCCTACCCTCTCCCCTACCCTCTCCCTTACCCTCTCCCTTACCCTCCCCTCCCCTACCCTCTCCTCCCCTCCCCTCTCCTCCCTCCTCCCCTCCCCTCCCTTCCCCTCCCCTCCCCTCTCCCCTCTCCCCTCCCCTCCCCTCCCCTCCCCTCCGCCTCTCCTCCCCTCTCATCTCTCCTCTCACACTCTCATCTCCCCCTCCCCACCCTCCCCCTCCCCTCCCCTCCCCCCCCTCCTCTCCCCTCTCCCCTCCCCTCTCCCTCCCCTCCCCCCCCCCCCCCCCCCCCCCCCCTCCCCCCCCTCCCCTCCCCCCCCTCCCCTCCCCCCCCTCCCCCCCTCCCCTCCCCTCCCCCCCCTCTCCCTCTCCTCTCCTCTCCTCTCCTCTCCTCTCCTCTCCTCTCCTCTCCTCTCCTCTCCTCTCCTCTCCCTCCTCTCCCCTCCCCCCTCCTCTCCTCTCCTCTCCTCTCCCCTCTCCTCATCTCTCCTCTCCTGTCCCCCTCCTCTCCTCTCCTCTCCTCTCCTCTCCTCTCCTCATCCTCTCCTCTCCTCTCCTCTCCCCTCCCTCCTCTCCTCTCCTCCCCTCTCCTCTCCTCTCCTCCCTCCCCCCTCCTCCCCCCTCCCCCTCTCCTCTCCTCTCCCCCCCTCCCCCTCTCCCTCCTCCCCCCCCCTCTTCTCCCCTCACCCTCTCCCCCCCCCCTCTCCTCTCTCCCTTCTCACCCCGTACGCCTTGCTCCACCTGCTACCCTCCCCTCCCCTGTCCTCCCCTCCCACCCCCTCCTCTCTCTTCCCCTCACCCTCCCCCTCCCCCCCTCCCCTCCCTCCCCTTCTCTTTCTCTTCCCCTCCCCTCCCCTCCCCTTTCCCCCCCCTCCCCTCCCTCTCCCCTCCCCTCCCCCCCCTCCTCTCCTCCCCCCGCCCCCCCCTCCTCTCCCCCCCCTCCTCTCCTCCCCCCCCCCCCCCCCCCACGCCTATTTCCCGCCCGGCTGTTGTCTGCGAGTCCGTTATCCGCCATTATCCTCTCGTACCGCCCGGCCGCCCACCTTCCTGCTGCTTCTTACCCGCCGTAATTTCCTGTCTCCTCCCACCCTCCTCCCGTCCCTCCTTCCCCCGCCCCCTTTCCCCTTCCCCCTGTCACAAGTCGGTACCCGTCTTGATATTACCTTAGATGTTGCTAGGACGTAAAACAAAAAAAACAAGTCGGGACCCGTCCTGATATGACCTCAGATGTTGCTAGGACGTCAAACTCCAACAAGTACCCAACCCGCGTTGCTCGTACGTTGGCTGTGTGTGTCTGGAGGGGGGGGGGGGCTGACATTGTTCTAATAAGAAAGCCGTAATTAGGCCGTGATGAGTCTCGGCGTCTCGCGCTGGCTCGTGGATTCTCGTGGATTCTCGTGGATTCTCGCGGGATTGTCATTTGAACGGAAGCCACTTTCCAATCAATTGCTAATAAACCGGACTCGGCTTATGGGAGGAGGCGCGGAAGGAGAAGGGGAGCTTTCTAGGTCCTGTAACTCTCTGGGATCGTGAGGTTTTACGTCCTGGCACCATCTGAGGTCATGACAGGACGGACTGCGGTGGCCGAATCAGTAAGAGCGCACGCATGCTTCCCATGCGGAATGTCGAGAGTTCAAAATCCGGCCGAGTCAAATTAATAACTTACCAAATTTATACTTGTCGCAAACTAGCCTGGCGCTCAACATTAGTAGGATAGGGCAAGGACTGGTTAGCTCGGGTCATAGAGTAGATATAATGATGTCATCAGGGAGCCTGGATGGTGTACTGGTTAGCACACTCGGTGGGCGTGGGGTGGGTGATAACATCAGGGAACCTAGGTAGTGTAATGGTCAGCACACTTACCCCAGAATGCAAGCGGTGTTGGTTTGAATCCTGCTTTATGCGTAATATTTCCCATTTTCATCACCCCGCGACAATACCCTGGTTGTGGGGACAGTGAGTGGTGGTGGTGGTGGTGGAGGTGGTGGTGGTGGTGGTGGTGGTGGAGGTCTAGGGAGTATTGTATTCATTGTCGAACAGGTGGAGGTGTAGATAGATATATTAGCGTAGAAAGCACTAAAAGGGAGCGTGAACCGTGTTGTGTTTTTATTTGCTTCTAATGCTAGGCGTACATTAACAACTGTGCTAAGCACCTCAATAAACTGTGCGTATCGAGAGTAATCCTCCGGGGAGAGGTCCAGGGCCCAGATCAACCCAGTGGTGACCAGCAATGCAATGCAGTTCCACCTTAAGTTAGTTCGAAAATCTGAAATGGTAAAATTGGTAAAATATCAGAAGCATAGATCTCAGATGAAGTTTTGAAGTGGTTAGATTTGCATCAAACAATGGCAAAAATTGAACTGACAAGACACCGCTAAAATTACAAGAGGCGATACAGGATGGTTGTTGTGAACTAGAACTAAAGTTAAAACATACATGGGTTGGTTGGTTGTTGTTTTATGTCCTAGCAACATCTAAGGTCATATCAGGACGGTTATCGACTTGTGACAGTGCACACTCATGGTAACTTTACAGTACTGCCCCACCAGGGCACCAGCACCATGACCCAATATCCCACTCAGTCACATCATCCTTTCACTGAGCCAACTCGTCCTTGCTCTATCCTAATAATGCAGTGTGCCTGGCTTGGAAGCGACAAGTATAAATTTTCAAGTCATTGGTTTAACTCGACCAGGTTTCGAACCCACAAACCGATGGGTTCAGATCCCCAGATCTCCCAAAGCAGGAGACGACGCTCAACTCATTCGGCCATCCCGGCTGGTCCTCCCTTGAGTTAGTAGCAATATGTATTGTATAATTAACATCTCGCAGTGAGCCATTTCTTTTAAAGGTAATTCATCTTGGAGTACACTGCAGGGTCCGTACGGGCCCTGGAAAGTCTTGAAAAGTCTTGATCTTCATTTGACCCATTTCAAGGCCTTGACTAACCTTAAATTTAACCTATTTTGTGTAATTAGTCTTGAAAAGCCTTAAATTCCATTAAACTGTTCCCACTGATCTAAATTAGTCTGAAATCGCCGTTTGCGTTCATTGTTTTTTCATTGAAATCCAAATGAAAATAGTCTTGAATTCATATAAAATACAGCCTTGAAAATCCGTCAAATAGCCTTGAATTGCATATATCTTCACATGTGTACGGACCCTGACACTGACAACTGCATCTTCCAGTATGAGTATGGAAGGTTGGGAATTTGAAAACTAGCTGAGTCAAATTATTAACTTACAAAATTGATACTTGTCGCTACCTAGCCTGGCGCTCAGTATTACTAGGATAGGGCAAAGACTAGTTAGCTCAGCATCAGGATAATTTGGCGGCTGAGAGGGATATCGGGTCATGGTGCCAGTGGACTGGTCTTCCACTGGGGCAGCACTATAAAGTCGCCATGAGTGCACACTGTCACAGATCGGTGCCCATCCTGATATGACTAGATGTTGCCAGTACGTAAAACTCCAATAACCTACCAATATGATATGACCTTAGATGTTGCCAGGAGGTAAAACCCCAACCAACAAGCAAGCTATAGCCGGCATTAGCTTCTCTTTAGGGAATTAATCACACTTCATCATGCCGTATGATTAGGAGGCTTATTTAATTAACTGAATTAGTTGTGGCTGTTAAGCTACGCAGAATGTTGGGAGCTGGTTAAGGCAGCCACAAACTCACGTCACACCGTGGCAATGGCTGATTGAAATGTGCCTCAAGTAGATTATGTATCACATTTCTCGTTAACAATATATATAATAAATGTTGTAGAGGTGCCAAGTAGATAAGAGTGTAAGTCGGAAGGTCTCCCTTATACACAAATTGTAAATAGGGGGAAATAGCATTGCCGAAGCGGGAACAAAAGTGATACAAAATGGTGCATTCGGGTGCATTTTGAATGAGCCTAATAATAAAAACAAGCAAGCTAAAATGATTCTTGGTAGGAGGTTACAAATTAAAAATGGGAAATCGTGAGATTGGGGTTATTTTGCTATATTTTAGGGGAGATTTCCAACCACATCTGGAGAACTTGGCACCTGCATGCTGTGAACTACATATCTAAATTGTTATTAATTATCTATTGTCAATGGGGTGGGGGTGGGGGGTCCTTTTTGGAATTTGGAAATATTGGAGCCTACGGCGGTTTTTGTACCCCCATTTCTGCCAGATTAAACCCCCCCCCCCCATCGCCAGATTATGTCCGGGTATAGTCTGGGCTATGCCAAAATATACCCGGTGTATAAAATAGCCCGGGTATACAATAGCCCGGGGTGGTTTATAACCCAGGCTATATTTTGGCCTAGCCCAGACTATACCCACCTCGTCCAGATTATACCCCCTTATGTTCTTCATAAATAAATATTTATTTTCAATGCCCTGAGTTCAAATTCCCTTATCACCACAAAGAAGAAGATTGATGAATATGGGAGAAACTATGGAATATTATGGGATGGAGTACAGGTGAAGTCATTGCCACAGCGAGTTTAGTTTGAAAGCAATGTGACATTGCATGCAGTTGGACAGTCAATGCAGTGGCCAATGTATCCCGCCAGCCTTTAGTCTCCAGTGCTTGACAGACCATGCATTATATGTTGAGAATGTGTCAGAACACTTCAG
The DNA here is from genome assembly GCA_030323885.1 of Branchipolynoe longqiensis. Lineage (NCBI taxonomy): Eukaryota > Metazoa > Annelida > Polychaeta > Phyllodocida > Polynoidae > Branchipolynoe > Branchipolynoe longqiensis. The sequence goes on from CM059198.1 coordinate 6,732,420, forward strand.
TGTTGTAACTAGTGCTATATGTAAAGAGATCATTACATAAGAGATTTTGAATTTGAAATCCAAATGTCAGATTCTTGTCAATGAGGATGTCAATAAGATTGAAGCACACTCTTGGCGACATTATAGTGCTGCCTCACTGGGAGACCAGGCCATCAGCACCATGTCCTGATATCCCACTGTCACATTATACTGACACTGAGCACACCAGTCCTTGCTCTGTCCTGATAATGCCGAGCGCCTGGCTAGGAAGTGACAAGTATCAAATTGTAAGTCATTGGTTTGACTCGAACAGGGTTCGAACCCGTGAGTTGGAATTCCATGATCTACCAAAACGGGAGACGGACGCTCAACTCATTCGGCCATCCCGTCAGTTTGATCCCGTCAGTTTGATCCCATTAGCGCGGTCAGTGTCTTGGTTGTTAGCATTCCTTTATCACTGTTTACTTACACAGATTTCCCTTTCTGCTTTTAGGTGAGTTCTTTACGCCATTTTCTGTCTCAGAGCGAGGCTGCCACTGCGGGTTTAACGCCGATGACCTGTCTATGTGGTGCCTTGCCTGAGAGGTCAGTGCAGACTACTACACTCGTCCCCCTGGATTTGTAAGTCGGTACTCCAAAGTGATTTGTTATTTTAATGTTTCAGTGTTTAAAATTATATACGTGTATAGATCTTTTAAATACGATTCCAGTGATATAAAATGTATATAGATCTCTTGAAAAGTCCCGAAATTATGAGGTTTTAAAGATTCATTTCCCCCCCCCCCCCCTTATTTGTACACATTTCCAAATTAGGCAAAACTAGGTTTTTAAGGCCCCCAACACAAAATCTATGTTGCATATAATTTGTCCAAAATTCAAGAATCTTACTCTCTATAGCACAAATAGCAGGCTCCATTTTTTCCAGACCATTAGCTTTGTTATTCTTTCAGATATTTCATGCTAATCTTGCTAAATTCCTTCATTTCTACTGAATATCATCAGGGTTAATGATAAATTCTTTGAAACATCGTAACTTCTGTTCTACTTACACTATCACCCTATTTCTTATTCCAAAATAAACAGAATCAAAAGCTGCATATGATCGTACATGTTTTAAATTAATATGAGGCAAAAACTGAAGTTCACTTTTATAGGCATTGCGAGCTGACCACAAGTCTAGGTTGCAAAGAATTAACTTTATTAAGATAATGAAACAGATTCCCTCAGTCGACAATAGGCTTCAGAAATGTCTTCAATGTCTGTAACCTTCAATACTTTCAACTCATGATTGATGGGTGCCACATCAAGCTTTTTCTGCCGACACAGAAGCTTCAATCAACACCATGTTTGTCGCTCTGGTGTGGGAGACAGGAAGACCTGGTCACTTCTCAGACCAATCTCGCCGAGTATGATATAAATCTCAACCAACTATTGTGCTGGTTAGATAGAAGAAGACTTGAGCTTTCTGATGATGTAATGTTCAGGACGATCCTGATAAATTCTAGTTAAAAAGGGGGAGGGGTGCCCAAGAACTCCATGAACTTCTCTAATGGTGATAATAGATGTGTTGTCAGTGAAAATAATTATAAATCTTTGTCTAAAAAAAGGGAGGGCGAAACCACAAAACGTCGTGAACTTCTCGAGTGTTGATAATAGATGACTTGAGTGAAAATAATTATAAATTTTAGTTAACAAAAATAAGGGAGGGGGGAGGACCCCAAAACCTCATGATTTTCTCTAGTGCTCATAATCGATGGGTTTTCGGTGAAAAGCCGTCCTCCCTTCGTGTCCTTCCTTCCTTCCTTCCTTCCTTCCTTCCTTCCTTCCTTCCTTCCTTCCTTCCTTCCTTCCTTCCTTCCTTCCTTCCTTCCTTCCTTCCTTCCTACCTTCCTTTAGAAGCACATGACATCAGAGCAGACGATAACCAGCGGCAGAGTTGGCACGTGATGCGGGTTTTAATTAAATCCGACAGCGGGTTCATTCACCGCCTAGTCCCCTGGCTGTCGTTTAAGGCGTTGACAAACTGGAAATGGGTGCTTAGAATTGCTGCGCATCTATCTTGTGGGTTCTGAGACGCTACACACAGAACGCGGTGATCACTGGTGACCAGTAGGAATGGGTCCTTTGAAAGCCAACTCTGGGTTCAAGTCGGCCTGATAAGTACTTTCTGGGTTAAAGTTACATAATACCACAATTTTGAATTGACTTAAAAAAAATATAAATCGGCGGTACAGTGAGTTAGGTTGGAAGGGGGGCGCAGTTGGCAGACAGGTGGCGCCACCCAGCAGATGCAACTTCTGAGATTGACTAGGCTGGAACAGTAGATGACTAGATCAAGGCTCCTCCAGTCGATGACTGAGGGAGGAGTTAGGGCTGAGGATCAGGTGGAAGTTTCCAGCCTTATTATACTCAGATAATCGTTTATACAGCATATATTATATTAATCATCATAATCTACTGTCTTGGGGTGATGAAAATGGGAAATATTGCTCCTAGAGTGGAACTCGAACCCACATCTCTTTGCATTCTGGGCCAGTGTGCTAACCATTACACCACCTAGACTCCCTGATATCGACACATTACCCATACCTACCTGTCTATGTGGTTACTTGCCTGAGAGATCAGTGCAGCCTACTACACTCGTCCCCCTGGAATTGTAAGTCTTTTAATTGGTCATTTAATGCTTACAATTACATACATGCAGGCAATGCACATACACATACATACACAGGGTAGGTTCAACAACCATACAGCACGGAGCTTGTACAGGATCATGGTCACGGCAACCAGTGTCATGGGGGTGTTGAAAATGGGAAATATTGCACCTAGAGCGGGACTCGAACCCACATCTCTTCGCATTCCGGGCCCCCTGATATCAACACACTACCCATGCCTACCTGTCTATGTGGTTACTTGCCTGAGAGGTCAGTGCAGCCTACTACACTACTTTCCTCTATTTTGAAATAAATTTGATTCTAAAAGGTTAACTTGGGCGATATTTAAAGTGGAAACATGCAAAATTGATTTTGGTGCAGACATCGAAATACTCGTAGGCTTTATTATATTAAGAAAATAAATATATTATATTAATTGTCATAATCTACTTTCCTCTATTTTGAAGTAAATTTGATTTTTTAGTGGTTTAACTTGGGCGATATTTGAAATGAAAACATGCCAAATTGATTTTGGTGCACAAATTCAAATGTTTATAACATAACACAGCCGTAAAGCGTAATAGCCAAACGAGATAGCCTAATGAGCTGAGCGTCCATTTTCCGTTTTGGTAGGGCACGGGATTCGAACCCTGGTTGACTCAAACCAATGTCTTAAAAATTGATACTTTTCAATAACTACCCTGGCGTTTGGCATTACTAGGATATGGCAAGGAGCAGTGGAATGAGGAAGACCAATCGTTTGCGATTGAAATTTCCTGTTTAATCAACTAATGTTCATATAAATAATTAAATGAATGTTTAATAAGATAAGAAGCACCTTTCAGTTAATTTGGATATTGTGATGGACCACATTCTACTCCACCTGAGGAATCACAAGGTAATACCGACCAAAGTTGCTTCAAATACCAGGGCATGCGATGGTTTATTCCACCAACGTCAGAATAGGAGTGACCTATCACTGCCCAGCCGGGTCGCTTGTTACCTCCCGCGGGGGCGGCCGCTAGCCATGGATGGAACAGTGCACCCTTGGGACGGCTATAGAATGGCAGTTTAACATTGTTGTGGTTGGATCTGGACGCGGCGGGGTGCTGTTGATTAGTCGCGACAGCAGGAGCTGGCAATGTGTGCGTTAGTAAGGCGTCTCAAACACCTCACTGCCGAAGTAATCAAAAAGGTGGGAAATATGGAGGGGGGTTGGGGGGGGGGTATTGCCGATATCTTATTGCTGGAAGCATAGCTGGAGCCCACGAACCAGCCGCCTGAAACCCCAAACGATTAGGTTTTTAAGGGAATTCTACGGCATTTTCTGAACCTCCATTCCTCACCTACACACTCTGTCCCCTGCCACAAAAAAAATACCCCCACCAAAAACCACTCAAAATCATTAGCCAACAGCTCGAACATATTAAAGTTGCATAGTCCGATGGCTTTTGAGTTTTTGCCAATTTATTTTAGTTAAATATATCAAATTGATCATATGAAGCAAAAAGCATTCAAAATATCATTCCCCCTCTCCCCCTCTCTCCCGCTGTCCCTCTCTCCCCCTCTCCCTTTGTCCTTCTTCCCCTCTCTCCCATTGAAAGTTTATTTTACTTAACAACTCCGCAAGAGCACATTGATTTTTATCATCAGCTATTGGACGTAAAACATTTGATCATTCTGACACATTTCTTTAGAGGAAACCTGCTGCTGCCACATGGGCTATTCATTCCAATAAGCAACAAGGGAGGGGTCTTTGACATGCACTTTCCTACAGACAGGACAGCACATACCACAGCCTTTGATGAACCAGTTGTAGACCACTGGTTGGAATGGAAAATAACCCAACAGCAAATGTGTCCATTGAGCAGGATCGATAGGATGACCCACACCTTCACAGGTCGACACTCTACCGCCTGAGCTACGTCTCTCTCCCAGTGTGGCGGAGGGTTGGATACATAATTCACTTTTAACAGAAGCTTCTGGTAGCTGCCATTGACTTAGTATTCGGCTCCCTCTGACTCAGCAGGTTCTCGACGAGGCGCTGGCTTAGCGTGTGTGGGCTGTGGCAAAGCTGAGAGATCTGCACAAATAATGCCACAGTGCAGGCATTATGACTCAGTTCTCTCAGAACTCGCATCCAGACACAACTTGCTGACTCGGTTCTATTTTAAAACCTTTACCCCAGAGCCGCAGCCTTTGCACAAACTTGCCCTTTAGTTGGTTATTACTACTCCAAGTGAGCGGTGGTGGTGCTGTTGGTTATTGGCGCTGTTAGTTATAGTACAGTTAGTGAATGGTGGTGGCACTGTTGGTTATTAGTACAGTTAGTGAACAGTGGTGGCACTGTTGGTTATTAGTACAGGTAGTGAATGGTGGTGGCACTGTTGGTTATTAATATAGTTAGTGAACGGTGGTGGCACTGTTGGTTATTAGTACAGTTAGTGAATGGTGGTGGCACTGTTGGTTATTAGTACAGGTAGTGAATGGTGGTGGCACTGTTGGTTATTAGTACAGGTAGTGAATGTTGGTGGCACTGTTGGTTATTAGTACAGGTAGTGAATGGTGGTGGCACTGTTGGTTATTAGTACAGTTAGTGAACGGTGGTGGCACTGTTGGTTATTAGTACAGTTAGTGAACGGTGGTGGCACTGTTGGTTATTAGTACAGTTAGTGAATGGTGGTGGTCCTGTTGGTTATTAGTACAGTTAGTGAATGGTGGTGGCGCTGTTGGTTATTAGTACAGTTAGTGAATGTTGGTGGCACTGTTGGTTATTAGTACAGGTAGTCGACGGTGGTGGCACTGTTGGTTATTAGTACAGTTAGTGAATGGTGGTGGCACTGTTGGTTATTAGTACAGTTAGTGAACGGTGGTGGCACTGTTGGTTATTAGTACAGTTAGTGAATGGTGGTGACACTGTTGGTTATTAGTACAGTTAGTGAACGGTGGTGGCACTGTTGGTTATTAGTACAGTTAATGAATGGTGGTGGCACTGTTGGTTATTAGTACAGTTAGTGAATGGTGGTGGCGCTGTTGGTTATTAGTACAGTTAGTGAATGGTGGTGGCACTGTTGGTTATTAGTACAGGTAGTCGACGGTGGTGGCACTGTTGGTTATTAGTACAGTTAATGAATGGTGGTGGCACTGTTGGTTATTAGTACAGGTAGTGAATGGTGGTGGCACTGTTGGTTATTAGTACAGTTAGTGAATGTTGGTGGCACTGTTGGTTATTAGTACAGTTAGTGAATGGTGGTGGCACTGTTGGTTATTAGTACAGGTAGTGAATGGTGGTGGCACTGTTGGTTATTAGTACAGTTAGTGAATGGTGGTGGCACTGTTGGTTATTAGTACAGTTAGTGAATGGTGGTGGCACTGTTGGTTATTAGTACAGTTAGTGAATGGTGGTGGCGCTGTTGGTTATTAGTACAGTTAGTGAATGGTGGTGGCACTGTTGGTTATTAGTACAGTTAGTGAATGGTGGTGGCACTGTTGGTTATTAGTACAGTTAGTGAATGGTGGTGGCACTGTTGGTTATTAGTACAGTTAGTGAATGGTGGTGGCACTGTTGGTTATTAGTACAGTTAGTGAATGGTGGTGGCACTGTTGGTTATTAGTACAGTTAGTGAATGGTGGTGCAGCTGTTGGTTATTAGTACAGTTAGTGAATGGTGGTGGCACTGTTGGTTATTAGTACAGTTAGTGAATGGTGGTGGCACTGTTGGTTATTAGTACAGTTAGTGAATGGTGGTGGCACTGTTGGTTATTAGTACAGTTAGTGAATGGTGGTGCAGCTGTTGGTTATTAGTACAGTTAGTGAATGGTGGTGGACTGTTGGTTATTAGTACAGTTAGTGAATGGTGGTGGCCTGTTGGTTATATCAGTAGTGAATGGTGGCACGTGGTTAATACAGTTATGAAGGTGGTGGCACGTTGGTTATTAGTACATTAGTGAATGTGGTGGCACTGTTGGTTATTATACATTAGTGAATGTGTGGCACTGTTGGTTATTATACAGGTATAACGGTGGTGGCACTGTTGTTATTAGTACAGTTAGTGAACGGTGGTGGCACTGTTGGTTATTAGTACAGTTAGTGAACGGTGGTGGCACTGTTGGTTATTAGTACAGTTAATGAATGGTGGTACACTGTTGGTTATTAGTACAGTTAGGAACGGTGGTGGCACTGTTGGTTATGTACAGTTAGTGAATGGTGGTGACACTGTTGGTTATTAGTACAGTTAGTGAACGGTGGTGGCACTGTTGGTTATTAGTACAGTTAATGAATGGTGGTGACACTGTTGGTTATTAGTACAGTTAGTGAACGGTGGTGGCACTGTTGGTTATTAGTACAGTTAATGAATGGTGGTGACACTGTTGGTTATTAGTACAGTTAGTGAACGGTGGTGGCACTGTTGGTTATTAGTACAGTTAGTGAACGGTGGTGGCACTGTTGGTTATTAGTACAGTTAATGAATGGTGGTGACACTGTTGGTTATTAGTACAGTTAGTGAACGGTGGTGGCACTGTTGGTTATTAGTACAGTTAGTGAATGGTGGTGGCGTTGTTGGTTATTAGCACAGTTAATGAATGGTGGTGGCGCTGTTGGTTGGCTAGTTGAGTCCTACTAGATGGTGGTAAGAGAAGCTATCCACAGTTTGGATGGTTTCCGTATGTTTTTATTCATTTGGATGTACATAGTGTCAGTGCCGTGAGATTGGTCTTTGAGCCATGAGTACGGATATTTCTTGGTTGTCCATCAGTGACGATGATGACAGCAACTCATCATTTGTTATGAACTCATCGATGACTGATGTGTCCAATTAATGCTCGGAATGTGCAGTGGCACCTCGGACATCTGTGTGTAGCTGCTGTCAGAGATTCTGATAGATGAAGGAGGCAATCTTTTCTCTGCTGACACTTTTGTTTAGCTTGAGATATACGATCAGTTTCAAACACGCCATGAACGCCTGTCCTTGGCCAATTTTCGCACGTTGATTTCTACATCCTGAGTGCAGGTACAGTGAATAGCAAGGCTCACCTCATACTCATAGCTGTGATGCACCTTGAGTAGTATAGGAAAGTGGAATTATTATGTGGCTTGACTTTTTTGTTGAAGATTTATACTGCCTATCATGGATAAGCCTGAATAGGCTTGTTTTCACCATTAGACAGTTTGTCGATAGAAAGCCCGAGCCTACACTTTTACCGACCCAAGGGATTTTTAACCTCCCACACCACATAGACATGGTATGAGAGCAACTGGCCTTTGATGACGCTGTAAGTTATACACAGCGGTGGAAATCCAAATTGGCAGAGGTGGGGGCACAGGGAATCGAACCACTGACCTTCAGATTAGGAGTCTGACATAGAAAAAAAGTCAGACACTCAAACCACTTCGCCACAGAGAACACCACAAATGTAAAAATGATACTGTTTTTATTTTAGACTCTCATTGCACATTGCGAAGGTCAAATCGATAGGGATCAACTCAAAGTGAGTGCGCGTAACAAAAAGCTGTATTCAGGAACCAGGTGGACAGGTGTATCTGTCCCTGGCCTATGAAGTACAGGTGTAGTACAGGCGGGTGGGTGGGTGGGTGGGCGGAAAAGAAGCGGTAGTTGATGCGTGGATGTGTTTGTTGGCTGTTCGCTGACGAGTGCCTGGAGCCAGTGATGGCTCGGGTTATAACCGGCTGTGAAAGGCTGCCACCGAAGTCGGGAGGACGGGCAAGGGAGTCACTCGTCAACCCGAGAGTGGTTCAAGGCGCGGCAGTGGAGAGGGAGGTGAGTCGCTCCCTTCAAATGAAGCGCATTGCTAACATTGCCAGCAATTTCCAATTGGGACTGAATGGCCTAGTGGGCAAAGTGTTCCATTCCTCTCCGGGATGCCGACTTCAGAACTTACCAGCATTACTTTTTGTTAACTTGTTTGTCACCAGGGGGTTATGGCTGAATCGGTAGGATGAACTGGTTGGCTTCCTGTGCAGGAGGTCGTGGTTTCGAAACCCGACATATTCAAATCTATGACTTAAATAATTATTACTTCATCACTTTCTATCCATGGCACTTGTCATTAATAGGATAAAGCAAGGACTGGTTAGCTCAGTATCAAGATAATGTGGCTGAGTGGATTATCGGGCCACGGTGGCCAGTGCCCTGGTCTTCCAGTATGTAGGGCAAGAATGGAGCTGGGATAGGTCTAGGAGAGTGGAGGATGAAACCTGACTTCCGGTTCTAAGTCTATGGGGGGATATTCACATTTTGGCGGAAATCGCCATCGGCTTCCGTTCTTTTAATAATAATAATTATTGCCTGGAAAAGATGTTATTATTGGAGCAATTTACAGATAACCTCACTGTAGATTTCCGGTTTTTTTCCTTTTCGTTTCTTTTTCTTTGTCTTTTTGCCGGAGATAACTTTAGGTCCTGAAATTTGTGTGAAGAGACTTGATAGAGAGCTTGGTTGGTTGTGGGAGTTTTATGTCCTGGCAATATCTAAGGTTACATCAGGACTGGCACCAACTTGTGACAGTGCGCATTCATGGTGACTTTATAGTGCTGCCCCACTGGGAAATCAGGTTGCCAAAACCATGACCTGATATCCCACTGAGTCACATTATCCTGACACTGAGCTAACAAGTCCTTGCCCTATCCTATTAGTACCAAGCGCCAAGCTAGGAAGCGACAAGTATCAATTTTGTAAGTCATCGGTTTGACTCAACTGGGAATCCAACTCCCGACGTTCCGCACTGGAAAAAGCCTGCGCTCTACTGATTTGGCCACCACATCCGGTCGATAGAGAGCCTTCCGCAGTGTCAGTAGTCGCTTGCCTTCCTGGTTGTGAAATATTCACGCTGTGAATATTCATATGCCGCTTGCGGTTGGGTGGCAATTGGGAGGCCATAATTCTGTTTAATAATACATGGTTGAATCCATAGCAACGCGAGCTAGCTGGTCCCGATGTGTTGCGGCTGTTAGTGTTAAATGCGGAGTGAATTATAGAACACCACTGAGACCCACAGTGTGGTGTGGGCTGTGCCTCATTGGGCCTCAAGCGCCATATCCTTATTGCCGTAACCATGGACACCATCTTAGTGGCCGAATCGGTAAGAGTGCCTTGGTTCCCATGCGGAAGATCGGGTGCTCTAAATCTGGCTGAGTCAAACCAGTACTTACTTACTTACGCCTACCGCCCAACTTTGGGCATAGGCCACGAACAAGGGCTCTCCAGTTATCCCGGTCCTGGGCCATCTTCTCCAGCTGTCTCCATGTATGGCCAGACCTCTTCACATCTGCCTCCAGGTCACGGCGCCAACTATTTCTTGGCCTGCCTCTCTTCCTTTTCCCCTGTGGATTCCAGGAGAGTGCATGTCTTGCGGTGTCGGCTGCAGGCTTGCGAAGGGTATGGCCAACCCATCTCCAGCATTTCCAAATGGCTTTCACTACTAGGCATCATACTTCCTACAGCTGTGGATCCATCCCCCTCCAGGGCCTTAGTTACTTTTGAGTTTCTTGTTCGTGATCCTGTAACGTTGTTCTTTTTTCCGGGGTGGGGTTGTTGGCCCCACGCCCAACCTGGAGGACCAGTTGCTGCTCTTAGTCTGTCCTCTACCATGAGTCCTGCCCGGCTTGGTTAAACCTGCCAGGGGACTAGTCCCCGCCAGTATAGCTCTCATGGTCACAGAGGCACACAAGCCTCCCCACCACGACATGGTAGCAACACATTGCGGGGGGAGTCAAACCAATGACTTACAAAATTGATACTTGTCACTACCTAGCTGCCACTCGGTATTACTAGTATAGGGTGAGGACTGGTTAGCTCAGTATCAGGATATGTGGCTGTGTGGGATATCGGGTCATTGTGCCAGCAGCCTGATTTCCCAGTGGGGCATCACTATAAAGTCACCGTGCATGTGCACTGTCACAAGTTGGTACCCATCCTGTTATTACCTTAGATGTTGCCATGACATAAAGGCCCAGTCACACCTTACCGGACTGGGGAACCGGACGAGAACAGGACACTGTCCGGTACTCTATGGCGATGTCCGGTACATGTCCGGTACCCATCCGGCGGTGTCCGGTGGTGTCCGGCAGTGTCCGGTACAAGTTTTGAACATGCACAAAACTTCTACCGGACACCGCCGGACTGACGTGTTCGGTTGTTGTCCGGTTTGTCCGGTACCCATCCGGTACCCATCTGTACATGTCGGGTACCCATCCGTTGGTGTCCGGTTTGTCCATTTTGTCCGGTACATGTCCGGTACCCATCCGGTTCTCGTCCAGTTCTCGTCCGGTTCTCGTCAGGTACATGTACGGTAATGTACGGTACTTGTCCGGTTGTCCGGTGGCAATTGACCCAATTACGCTCAATTTCGATACATTTCGATACATTTTGTGTACCGGAGAGCACCGGACTAGACAATTCTTTGTCCGGTGGTGTCCTGTTCTCCCTCCACCCTCCCCCACACCCTCCCCACCCCTTTGCCCTTCTTTCCTCTCCTATGCCCCCTCTCCTCCACTTCCCCCTCCACCCTCCTACTCTCCAACCCCTCCCCCCTCTGCTCTTCCCCCCTCCCCCTCCCTCTCCCGCTCCCTACTCCCTCCTCCCTCCTCCCTCCTCCCTACTCCCTCCTCCCTACTCCCTACTCCCTACTCCCTCCTCCCTACTCCCTCCTCCCTCCTCCCTCCTCCCTCCTCCATCCTCCCTCCTTCTCTACTCTCCTCATTCCTCCCTCCTCCCTCCTCCCCTCCTCCCTTCCTCCTCCTCCCCCTCCCTCCCCTCCTCCCTCCTACTCCCCTCCTCCCTCCCCTCCCTCCTCTCCCTCCTCCCTCCTCCCTCCTCCCTCTCCCCACTTTCCCAACCCTCATTGGGCACCGATTGTCTGAGAATGCACCTAGAAAACAGTGAAATCAATTTGGCTCGAACATGTACATGTGTAGGCTTCGGCTGTGTGAGGCCTGTCTATAGGCTGGGAGGGTGAGTGGATGAGTGGGTGTAGGTGAGGCGGAGTGGCCTCGTATATAGGGTATTCACGTGACCTCATCAACCGGATGCGTGGCCATTGTGGCGATATCAACCAGTAAACAACCCATACAGTTTGCCGGTACGTGCAGTGCAAAACGTCTAACCATATCAATTTAATATAATCATTTTCATAAACATGTTTTCTATGTGTATAAAATCAGTTTGTTTCTAAGTGGTGTGGTTTTAGAGATATTTAACTTTTTCTGTATGGAGATTGCTCAATGCCATTGACAATGCATTGAGTTTGCCGATACGCGCAGTCCAAAACGTCAGTTTTATTCAAAATTAATAGAAATCCAGAACCCTAACCTTATCAATTTAATATAATCTTTTTGTTAAACATGTTTTCTATGTGTATACCAATCAGTTTGTTTCTAGGTGGTGCGGTTTTAGAGATATTTAAGTTTTTCTGTATGAAGATTGCTCATAGCCATTGAGTTTGCAGTGCGACAGTGTGTTTATTATTGTGGTTACTATCGCCACAATGGCCGCACTTCCGTTTAGCGTGACGTCAGTGCATACCCTGTATATACACTCGGATGCCGTTAGTGGCGCCCTCTTTACGAGGCCGCTGTGAGCGAGAAAGGGTTGACAAGTTGGGGAAGCGCACTGAACTGTATTGATTGGAGTTTCTTATACTTGAGGTTATATAAAGCCGGAGACACTGTTATATATACGTGTGTATGTATGGGTCGTTCTCTGAAACTGGTACCACTTTTGTTACATGGGAGCCAAAAGTGAAAACATTCCAAATAATAGAAAACATTCCAAATAATAGCAGAATCGATATTCATATGAAGGTTTGCATGTTGTGGATATGTCAGAGTTGAAAAAAAAGCTATTTAGCTTTATGATTTTGATCTTATGCAAATTGAGCAATACATTAAAATGTCCCGTTAACATGGAAAGTAAACACATGTCCATAACATCATTTTTAGCATGCACAACATCTTCAAACAGGATTTAAGTGAGTACAGTTAAGCAAACAAAATTATGTCTTAAGGCCCAGTCACACCTACCCGGACGAGCCCCGGATCGTTAGCCGGACCACCCCTGGACCAGTCTTGAAAAGCCCCGGATAAAATCGCTTTTTGGTCGTTTTTGTCCTTGCGGTCACACCTACCCGGATGAGCCACGGACTAGCCCTGGACCAGAGGCCGGATCGCCCCGGACTGAGCCGGACCACCCCCGACTACCCGGTGTGTCCACGGAGTAGTCCCGGACTTGAAGTGGACTTGCTCCTGCTCTATATATATATATATGTAAGAATTGCACGGCAACACAGTATTGGTGGGTACATTATTTATTTACAGGAAGTGAATAGTAGAGAACAGTAATGCACCTGGCTGGGCCTCAAATGCCAAAGTCAGAGACACACCAGACAGAAGAAAATATAAAAAGAAATTAAATCAAGACGGAAAGAGCTGTGGAAACCTTGATGTCCGCAACGATCCGGTCGGCCAGAGGTCGAGCAATGTATCTATAGACGCAGTCCGAGGACCAGTCACCGCGTACCTTGATCTCGTCAATGGAGGCCCCTTGTAGGGCGAGGAAGGTACACCCACCCCTGCAAAGCGAGTGGCAGGAGAACGAGGAGGCGTCTAGTCCGGCCTCTTCCGAGAAAACTTGTATGGTTGCCTGGAGGGTAGCGTAATCTAAAGGTCTGTAGCCCCCGCGAGCAGAGGGAATTTGGAAAGCAGGGGCATCTTGGGTTACTTTAACCTGCTGAAAGTGCTTTTCAGCCCAGAATACCGCGCAAAGTTTGGTGTTCGGTACTCGGGCTACGGGGATTAAGAGCTCTCTCTCCTTGAACTGGATCGTCTTGGACTTGCGGACAGAGATCACCATCCCCCACTTAAAGAACTCAAAGTCAGAGTCATACAAAAACTGGGCTCATCCTGGACTGATCCGTGGTAAACCGGGCTATCCGTGGCTAATCCGTGCTCATCGGGCTTGTCCGGGTCTTATCCGGGCAGTCCGGGAGTTGTCTGTGGCTATGTTGGGGCTAGTCTAGGCTAGTCCGGGGCTGGTCCGGGTTAAACCGTGGCCCCGGACGGTACACGTATTACCCAACGTATTACCCGCCGGACCACCCCGTGATCGTCCTGGGGGATGCTGGATCGAGCCCGGATCGCAAAATGCCCTGGACCGCCCCAGATGTTTTAGACATTTTAAAACCTCCGGGGTGGACCCCGGACGAGGCCAGACCAGCCAAGGATCACCAAGGACCAGCCACGGATTACGCCGGATTGCCACGGACCATGCCGGATCACGGCCCGGGGCTCGTCCAGTCCCTGACCCGGGTAGGTGTGACTGGGGCTTAACAAGAAAAGAGTTGAAGCAATGTTTTAAAAAGAGATTTGTGTAAATTCTGATATAAATGTATAGATGTGTAAGATTTCACATTTTCACTTTAGCACAAAATCATACAAGTATTCTTTTGATAACTTTGTGGGATAGATTAAATAAATGTAGTTTTGCTAACATACTTAATATTGAGAGGCAACAATAATTATTTGACTTGCTATCAATAAAAGAAAGAATTAATTATCAGCATCGTAACGTGGAAACAAAATATGTGGTGCCCATTATAACCAGCTAGTGTGTGAAGGGATCCTTTTTGTGGTGGACACAAAAGGCGGTGTTTGGTTTGTGTCTGGCTTGACCCCATCAAAGTCACGCCATCAAGGTCACACCATCCTGGACATAAGTGGGTGGCTCCAAAGACAATGTATGATAAGACGCACCACTCAGCGCTTTCATATAGGAATTTCTTAAATAATCATCAGTGGCGCTATCCCATGACAAACAAGGTGCATTGTCTTTGATCAGGTGTAGTAAGTAGTTTTCTTAATCAGACATAATCATAAATTGTATTTATGTATGACACAGATTAAAAGTGTTTATAGTATGTTCGAACTTTACTATACTATAATAGTGTTTTCATTATTAACATTAGGAGATAATACACTATAATTGTTGTAAATTGTCTTTGATGGTACAGCAGTCAGGCTGGGCTAGGGGACCTGTCCAATTACCTTGTTTGCTGTATTTCAAGAGAAAGTGCTGAGTGGCGCGTCTTATCGTACATACATTATCTTTGGTGGCTCCGACAGTCGTTGGGTCACGACTCTGGTGGCCCGGGATGCCAGAGGGTTTCACCAACTCCTAACAGCTCAGAATGACTTGCACCCCCCCTGATTCACCAATTCACAGAGCCACCTATAGTTTCATCACTGCACTGGTGTTGCCACCAGAGGACGCCACTGGGGCGCCGTATGGAAATAAATACTTTCATAAATATTTTATAACCTTTAATTAAATTTTTTTTTTTTTTACATCACTACCAACTGCTTCTCCTCCGCCTTCTGATGTTTGGGAAGCAATGTGGATAGTAGGTCACTGTGCAGCATACTCTGGTAAAGGTCTCATAGAAGATTTCCACTTCCAATGCGCCCTCTGACGGCAGTGGCAGGAACTAACATTGTGGGTAGCAGCTCATGTGCAGCATGCTCTGGTAAAGGTCTCATAGAAGATTTCCACCACCAACACGCCCTCTGACGGCAGTGGCAGGAACTAATGTTGTGGGTAGCAGCTCATGTGCAGCATCCTCTGTGGTAAAGGTATCATAGAAGATTTCCACTGCCAACACGCCCTCTGATGGCATTGGCAGGAACTAACGTTGTGGGTAACAGCTCACTGTGCAGCAGGCTCTGTGGAAAAGGTCGTATAGAAGGTTTCTACCACCAACCTGCCCTCTGGTGGCAGTGGCAAGAACTAACATTGTGTGTAGCAGCTCACCGCCTAGCTTGCTCTGTGTTAGCAGTCTTATAGGTTATATAGAGTTTCCACCACCAACCCTTAGCTGTTACCAGGACGTACAACCCCAAAAAACGAAACTGAGTTATTTAAGGCTTGATCTGGGCCGGGGTGACTGGGGTCAAACTTGGACTATTTCACCTAGTTGACCTTAATGACCTCTCCTCATCCACCAGAATGACGTTGGTTGGTTGGTTGTTTGTTGGAGTTTACGTCCCTGGCAACATCTATGGTCATATCAGGATGGGTACCGACTTGTGACAGTGCATTCTCATGATGACTTTATAGTGCTGTCCATCTGGGAGACTAGGCTGCCAGCACCATGATCCGCTGTCAGCACCATGACCTGATATCCCACTCAGACACATTATTCTGACACTGAGCCAACCAGTCCTAGTCCTATCCTATTAATCCTGAGCGCCAGGCGACAAGAATAAATTTTAAAGTCATTGGTTTGACTCGACCAGGAACTTAACTCCCGATGTCCCGCATGCGAGGCCCACGCTCTGCCGATTCGGCCATCGCGCCCCGGTACCAGAATGACGTAGACTGTGGGGTACAGACGTGGCTTGGTGTGTGACCTGCGACCTTCTTGTGTGACCTGTGACTGAGACGCGTTTAGGCTTCTCTCATAGGTCACACGCAGCCTACTTTGAACAATAGTCAATTTGAAACCACGTGCCGATACTTTAAAACCCACGTGATTACACCAATCCCGTCCATATCTGACCTCACCAACCTATAGGATTTCAAAATTTTATGGGAAACACATTTTGGGTTCCATGCCCAGGGCTCATGTGAACCCATCGGTCACGATTTTCATTGTTCCGTGAAACAGGTGGTGGAAACAAAAAACTTATGGGAACCAACATTTTGGTTCCGTTGTTTTTCTGGCACGGTAACATGTTTCCGGAAACGATCATAACTGTGCAATCCTGTAGGTTGCGTCACGTGACCTGGATGTTGATTAAAACAACAACTTTTCTAAACTAAACCACTAAATACCTAGATTTGATCCTACATATCTAACTTGGATATTGGTGCATTCCTTAAACATTTATTGCAGTTTGTGCTCCTGTATAAAGGCCCTGTCACATTATGATGCATCTTGCAAGCGCGCGGCCAATGCGTAAAATCACTTTTTTACGTCGAGAAGTGTCAAACTTTTCGGCGCGGGGGGCAAAGTTGGAAGCATACATACGTATACATAGTGTATGGCTAACGTACTTCCAGGCGAAAAACGCTCGAATTACGCTCATGGTACCTGAACGTTATATATGTTATTCGATCGCCAGGACTACACCTCATACGTTACATACGTCAAGAAACGCTGGAGAAATGCTAGACGTACGTTAGACATACATTAGACTACATTAGACCTACTTTATCCATACATTGTCAGTATGCAGACTGTACATTCCCACTGCCTTTAATGTAGGTCAACGTAGTGCAACATTTTGAACAACGTTTGTCTACCGTACGTCTAACGTACATCGACATATGCCTAACGTATACATAACGTACAGCCGACATAAAATCCACACGTTGTCGAACGTCAAAAGTTTTGCGCATGCACAGAACTTTGCCGATGCGCAAGGCCGTATCTCGACTAACGTCGACATACATTGATGTATACCAACGAGCACCTAACGCACACGTAATGCATAGCGATGTATCCCGATATAGCGGCCAAAGATCACATACGTCGGTGTATGTTGGCGCCCCTTTAGACTGGCAATGCTCGAAAATGGTTAACATCGCGTAGTTGGATGGTTTTCAGTTCCTGCCATTTTGTGCAATATATATATTACCGTATATGTCCCAATAGACGCACACTGCGTGAGTGCAAACATATGGGTGCATGTCTATTCAAAGTTAAAGCATTTCATGGATTTGTTGTTATCGTGCCTCTGAAATAAAGTGGGATTGTCTTATTTTATGTGCATTCAGTCTGAATACGATAGTAAATTTGTGCGTGCTTTCAATCTTCAAATGGGAGGTGTGCTTCTATTGTGAGGCGTGCTTCTATTGGGACATATGGTTAGTTGATTATTATTATGTACATTACTTTAATTTGGGTACCAGACGGGATGGCCGAATGAGTTAGAGCGTCCGTCTCCCGTGTTGGTAGACCATGGGATCATGGGTTCAAATCCTGGTCGAGTCAAACCAATGACTTAAAGATTGATACTTGTCGCTTCCTAGCCAGGTGCTCGGCATTATTAGGATAGGGCAAGGACTGGTTGGCTCAGTGTCAGGATAATGTGACTTAGTGGGATATCAGGTCATGGTGCTGGTGGCCTGGTCTCCCAGTGGTGCAGCACTATATAAAGTCGCCATGAGTGCGCACTATCACAAGTCGGTACCCATCCTGATATGACCTTAGATGCTGCTAGGACATAAAACAACAACAAAGAAACGTAGATCGTGGGATTCGAGCTCATAGGTTCGAACCCTGGACGAATAAAACCAATGATTTCAAATTTGATACTTGTCGCTTTCGAGCCAGGCGCTTATTAGGATAGGGCAAGGACTGGTTGGCTGAGTGTGGGGATAATGTGACTGAGTGGGATATCATGGCATGGTGCTGGTGGCCTGGTCTCCCTGTGGGGCAGCACTATAAAGTTGCCATGAGTGTGCACTGTGACAAGTCAGTACCCGTCCTGATATGACCTTAGATGTTGCTAGGATGTAAAACTCCAACAACCAACTGCATCTGCGACTTCTACTTTTACAATTCCAACCAATGTCTATCTAACAATTTTTTAAAAGCACTTCGGCTGTGCATACAGCTGGTGTGCCGGCACTGCCCAGTGTTCATTTAATAAATGCTCCCAGTGGTAGACAACATGATTGTGACGGGTAGTGAAAATGAGGCGCCCCACGCCACCAGCTCACCTGCGACCTGTATTTTTCCAGCAACATAGACTATTCTCCATAGTGCAGCGTGTGCCGTCAGTGCCAACAAAACTGCAAAATCTACAGATTCTACTTTTACAATTCCAACCAACGTCTATCTAACATTTTTTTTAAGCACTTCGGCTCTACATACAGCTGGTGTGCCGGCACTGCCCAGTGTTCATTTAATAAATGCTCCCAGCGGTAGATGACATGATTGTGGTGGGTATCACCCCTCCAGTATTGAGGGCATGCCGGATGTCAGCCATAACCGTATTTGTGATGCACCATGGGAAGGCATGCAGACGCCAGATAAGGTGCATCATGAGGGAACCGCAGCGGCCCCTGGTGGCAAACCGGGAAATTACCAGTCAAACCAAACCCCATCTGCAATCCACTGAGGAGGAGGAGGAGGGGGTGGGGTGTGGGCAGCAGGGGGAGGGGGGGGGGGGAAGACGCTGCTCAGGTTGCCTCGATTTGAATATTCTATTTTTACACCCGGTATGTGAAACTCAATAAAGCATAAGGCGGAATGAGCTGAGAGTGTTCGTTGGATTTCTATTTAAATTGGATGTCGCTTCGTTTCTTTCGCGACTACCGGAATGCGGTGGCCAAATCAGCAGAGCGCCGGCTTCCTCCCCTGCAGGTAGAGAGTATGATTCCCTGTCAAGTCAAGTAATTGACTTACAAAATTGATACTTGTCGCTACCTAGCCTGGCACTCGCCATTACTAGGATAGGGCAAAGACTGGTTAGTTCAGTATCAGGATAATGTGACTGAGTGGGCCATTGAGTCATGGTGCTGGTGGCTTGGTATCCCAGTGGGGCAGTACTATTAAGTCAACATGAGTGCGCACTCTCACAAGTCGGTACTCATCCTGATGTGGCCTTAGATGTTACCAGGATGTAAAACTCCAACAAACAAATACACAAGCTTTGCGACTTCTAAATTTCAATCCCGACAAGTGTCAATTTTATAAGTCATTGGTTTGACTCAACTGGGATTTGAACTCCCTACGTTCCACAAGGGAAGCCTAGGCTGTACCGATTCGGCCACTACGTCCGTTCAGTGGGGGCTGGTGGTGGTGGTGGAGGGGGCCGGGGGTAGGTGGGGGTGGGTGGTTGGCAAGTTTTCTGCACCCGCCTCATTATATTGATGCTAATTATTGACTTTGACCGGTGTTCAGGGTGCACCAGTGCTGACACCTTGTGAGGAGACTGGTTAGTGACAACGCAGCCAGTAATTGTTTTATATCAGTCTGTCTAAACAGGTCAACCGAACACAATGGCTGAATCAACAAGAGCGCAAGGCTTCCCATGCGGAAGGTCGCGAGTTAGAATCCCGGCCGAGTCAAACCAATGACTTACACAAAATTGATACTTGTCGCTACCTAGCCTGGCGCTCAGCATTAATAGGATACAAAATTGTTCAGGCATTGAAGCATTGTTTATACATTGAAAAATTGTGCACTGAAAAACTGTGCCTTCAAAAATTGTTTTGCATTGAAAAATTTGTTCGCACTTTGAGACCGCCATCGACAAAGAAGGGCGTTTGTTACAAGGTTGGGGACTGACTATACGTAAGGGCATTGCCTGTCGGGAACTAGTCTTGCTGGTCACGTGGTAGCAGCCCTGACCCTGCGTCCCGCTGGGAATAGCAGCACTCAGCATGACAAACCTGCCTCGCCGGAAGTAGTATATATAGAAATGGGGGTGGCGGCGTTTTACTGCCGCTAGGGGGCAGCTCTGGCCACAGAGTAATTACTGTACAACTTGTACTACAAGTCTCTGTTTGTCTGTTGTTGTTTTATATTCCAGCAACATCTAAGGTTATAAGGGGTACCGACTTGTGATAGTGTGCACTCATGGTGACTTTATAGTGCTGCCCCACTAGGAAATCAGGCCGCTGATACCATGACCCGATATCCCACTCAGTCACATTATCCTGACACTGAGCTAACCAGTCCTTGCCCTATCCTCGTCACAAAGGCGTAGCAAGAGCTAGAAATGGAAGAAGGGCAATTATTTCTCTCATTTTGGTCTAAAGCTAAGATTACAACTTTGAGCCTGTCTCAAAAGGTGA
Organism: Branchipolynoe longqiensis; assembly: GCA_030323885.1. Classification (NCBI taxonomy): domain Eukaryota; kingdom Metazoa; phylum Annelida; class Polychaeta; order Phyllodocida; family Polynoidae; genus Branchipolynoe; species Branchipolynoe longqiensis. Next base: position 6,752,871 of record CM059198.1, read on the forward strand.
TGACTCTTCTTTTTTTTTGTCCATTGTAACGATTGACACAAAACAGCACAGAAACGGTTACACTGAAAACACAAGGACATTTGCTTCAAATCAATATGTATTCTATTGGGATTATGAAACACCATGTAAAAAACAAATCAGTTTATCCTGAGCAAATGCATAAGCAGATAGTATGTTGATTGTTACAATGGACAAAGTTTTGTCCCATATTGCTTAGCACCTTTTGAGACAGTCTCATATGCAGTATGCGGTATGCAAATGCATATGAGATATGCAGCAACTTTTCGCTGTTTTCATTGGAAACGGCACATTTGGTTTGCATTCAGACCAATCGCTACATGGAGCGATCCAGTTTGCCGTCTATGCAAATCGAATTTGCAGTCGGACAAATAGAATCAAAGCTATTGTATGTACATGGTTTCCAAGTTATGTCGCATTTGCATGTACCGCATATATATGGAATCCTAGATTTAGACGATAACCACGGTGTACTGAACCTCATATAGAACACTTCGACCTTTTGAAGGCAGCCATCTTCTGTAGGTTTAATTACCATTTGGGTCGTTCTTAGAAAGTGTGTCCAACATATTTGCTTTCCATGTTACACTGTTAATGATTTTTCCTTTTCTTTGAGGGGCAGTAAGTAAAATAGTTATTGTTGCCTGTGCATTAATTATGTTAGCAATACTACGTCTATTAAATCTATCCCACAAAATATTCTTATATGATTTTGTTCTAAAGTGAAAACATGAAAATTTGCATATCAACACCGTGGATCTACCCGCATGATGTTTTCAACTGTTCTTTCGCAAGAAACAATCATTTTGGTTTAACTGTAATCAATAAAATTTTCTTTTAATTTCTTGTTTGTGTTAAAATGATGTTATGGGTGGATGTTACATGGCTAATTTTAACAGCTTTCTCAATTTATACAAGCAAAATGTGAAAAAAACGAAATTTCAACTCTGACATATGCACAGCATATAAACCATCATATGAATATTGATTCTGCTATTAGGTTTTCTCCTATTATTTCGTATGGTTTCACTTTTGGTTTCCATGTCACAAAAGTGGTAGACAGTTTTTGAGAATGACCCATATTGAAAGAAGAAGCAATCCTCTACTTATCCTTAGCCCGCCCTAATATGACCTTAGATGTTGCCAGGACGTAAAACCTCAACAAACAAACTTAGCCATTTGAGTGACATGGTGACTTTACTGTACTAGGCCAAGCGCATATACAGAAACTGGTGACGTCATTACATGATGGTGACTAAACTAATTCTGTCCCAGAGGGCTGGTTTGGTGGGTGGTCACGTGGGCGGTCACATGGGTGGTCACGTGGGTGGTCACGTGGTTGCTGTCATTAAGTACTTTGCTGATTGATAGAGTGCCGAGTATTGATCTTTTTGGGGACCCGTTAACAATAAGATTGAGTGGTTGGTTATTGGGGTTTTATGTCCTGGCAACACCTAAGATCATATCAGGGCAGGAACCGACTTGTAGCAATGCACACTCATGGTGACTTTATAGTGCTGCCCCACTGGGAAATTAGGCCGTCGGCACTATGATCCAATATCCCACTCAGTCACATTATCCTGACACTGAGCTAACCGGTCCTTGCGGTTAATGCTGAGTGCTAGGCTAGGAAGTGACAAGTATCAATTTTAAAGTCATTGGTTTGACTCAACCGGGAACCAAACTCCTGACCTTCCGCACGCGAGGTTCGCACTCTACCAATTCGGCCACCACGCCTGGTCAATCAGTTCGATGACCACTTTTACCAACATAAAATCAAGTCATTGTTTTCTTTGGGTTGTTATTGTTGGCCTGTGGTCTTTTTACTTCTACTGCAATCAGGTATTATTACATCCGCGTAAATTATTTAGTTAAATGGTTTTCCAATTATGGTTTTGCTGTTTGTGCTAGCAGCGACACGACGGGCAACCTGATCCGTGAGTGGCTGCATTTAACTTGTTTGAAATAACCTGATTGGTCTGGTGGTTTTGAAGGCTTCTGAAGTCCACGGAAGCCCTTTGAAGCATTCTGAATCCCAGAGAAGCCTTTGGAAGCCCACAGAAGCCTTCGGAAGCCCACAGAAGCTCAGTGAAGCCTTCTGAAGCTCCCTGAAGCTCACTGAAGCCCATCGAAGCATTCTGAAGCCCACATAAGTCTTCCGAAGCCCTCTGTAGCCTTCCGAAGCCCTCTGTAGTCTTCCGAAGCCCTCTCTAGCCTTCTGAAACCCTCTGTAGCCTTCCGAAGCCCTCTCTAGCCTTCTGAAGCCCTCTCTAGCCTTCTGAAGCCCTCTGTAGCCTTCCGAAGCCCTCTCTAGCCTTCTGAAGCGAACTGAAACCCTCTATCGCCTTATGAAGCCCTCTGAAGCCAAGTAAAGCCCTTTGAAGCCTTCCGAAGCCCTCAGAGGCATATTGAAGCCTTCCGAAGCCCTATGAAGGCTTCCAAAGCCCTCTGAAGTTGTCTGAAGCCATATGAAGTCCACTGTCATGGGGAAACGGCCTAAATGAGATGGGCAGAGTGACGGAAGAGATGTGTGTGGTGACGGAATATGTGGGTGGGGTGAAGGAATATGTGGGTGGGGTGACAGAAGAGGTGGGCGTGGTGACGGAATATGTGGGTGGGGTGACGGAATATGTGGGTTGGGTGATGGAATATGTGGGTGGGGTGACAGAAGAGGTGGGCGTCGAGACGGAATATGTGGGTGGGGTGATGGAATATGTGGGTGGGGTGACAGAAGAGGTGGGCGTGGTGACGGAATATGTGGGTGGGGTGATGGAATATGTGGGTGGGGTGACAGAAGAGGTGGGCGTGGTGACGGAATATGTGGGTGGGGTGACGGAATATGTGGGTTGGGTGATGGAATATGTGGGTGGGGTGACAGAAGAGGTGGGCGTCGTGACGGAATATGTGGGTTGGGTGATGGAATATGTGGGTGGGGTGACAGAAGAGGTGGGCGTCGTGACGGAATATGTGGGTGGGGTGATGGAATATGTGGGTGGGGTGACAGAAGAGGTGGGCGTGGTGACGGAATATGTGGGTGGGGTGATGGAATATGTGGGTGGGGTGACAGAAGAGGTGGGCAGCGGAAGAAATGGAATGAGGCTACCACTTCCAAGACAGTCGTGGAAAGTAACAGTAGCCATTTATCTCTGAGTGACTGAGTGGGTTAGTGAGTAAATGAGTGGGTGAGTGAGGGAGTGAGTGAGTGTGTGGGTGGGTGTGTAAGAGGGTGGGTGAGTGAGGTGGTGGGTGGGTGGGTGAGTGAGGTAGTGGGTGAGTGGGTGAGTGAGGTAGTGAGTGAATGAGAGGCTGAGTTAGTGGGTGGGTGAGTAAGGTAGTTAGTGAGGTAGTGAGACAGGTAGGGTGGGTGAGTGGGTGGGTGAGTGAGTGAGAGGGTGGGAGAATGAGTGAGTGAATGAGTGAGGGAGTCAGTGAGTGGGTGGGGGAGTGGGTGAGTGAGAGGGTGGGTGAGTGTGTGGGTAAGTGAGTGGGTGAGTGAGTGAGATGGAGAGTGAGTGAGTCAGAGGGTGAGGTAGTGAGTGGGTGAGTGAATGAGTGATTTAGATAGTGAGTGAGGTAGTTAGTGAGGTAGTAAGTGGATGAGTGAGAGGGTGGTTGAGTGGGTGGGTGAGTGCGGTGAGTGAGTGGGTGTGTGAATGAGTGTGTGAATTTGTGGGTGTGTGAGTTTGTGAGTGAGTGAGTGAGTGAGTGAGTGAGTGAGTGAGTGAGTGAGTGAGTGACGAAAATTGATATATGTCGCTACCTAGCCTGGCACTCAGCATTAATACGTTAGGACAAGGACTGGTTGGCTCAGTATCAGGATTATGTGACTGAGTGGGATATCGTGTCATGGTGCCAGTGGCCCGGTCTCCCAGTGGGGCAGTACTATAAAGTCGCATACATGAGTGCACACGGCACAAGTAAGTACCCATCCTGATATGACCCTATATGTTGCTCCAACACACAGAAACACAAACCCACGTATTTGATTATTGATCACAAATCGACGTTCTGGATGGTCTGTGTGGAAAGGCTGACTCTCGCTAAGTTATGTGCATGTGTGGATGGCCATGTTATGGTCATGGCACAAAGTCGGTCAAAGCAAACTGAAAAATTAATCGATTTTCACTTGCGACATGCAAAATGTCGATGAATTTACCAGACTGCAGATGACCTGAAAGTTGCATCGTCGAAAGGCTTTCATTCTCTGCCATTTTTTTCTTTTCCTTTTTTAGATAAATATGTTAGGTTGATCATTATAATATGGGTGCCTCTATTGTCGCGGTACCGTAGAGACAGAAGGATAGTGTGATAGGTACCGTGATGGCAGTGCGGAAGTTTAGCGTCATGGTACTGTTGGTATAGATCGGCAGTCTAGCGTCACGGTACCGTTCTTTTATATCCGAAATCGTCAGTCAATGCCTACCCAAATATCTAACCCTAACCCCAACCCTAACCCTAACCCTAACCCTAACCCTAACCCTAACCCGGAGTTGAACCGTGATTGTAGAATAATCTACTGTCGTCACGGTACTATGACTATAGAATCTCACGCTAGGGACATGGTACCATGACAATAGTCACCCTACTTTTACCTTGAAGTAATTTTAGTCCATTTGACTAACTTTTCACTGTGAATATGGCTTTTGTTGCCCACACGGGTTAAACCATCACCAATCAGTCAATCAATCATTCCTTTTAATATCCTTTATTGGTTGAATGCACTTATACTCTTTTCTCCGTAAGCCAAGTATGTCATGGTTTTATTTATAAACCGTTCACAAATCTTCTCTAATATAAATTCTAGGATGGGTCTGAGTGTATGTTGGGGCTTTACATCCTAGCAACCTCTAAGTTCAGATCAGGACGGTCCTCAATTTACTTGGCTAGTCAAACCAATGACTCGCTAAATTAATTTGGGCATGCACGTAGAAATTGTGACACTATCAGATTCAGAAATAACAGGTTTAACTAAATTGATTTTAGCATTTGTCGCTGCATAGATTGATTGATTGATTGGTGGCTTCTTTACGCCGTGTCGGCAGCATAGGCCATATTCACGGCGAGAATTGTTAGTTTTTTATTCAACCATCGCCTTTACATATAATGTAAAAGCATGCAATCAGTTATGTGTCAATAGACACTTATGAATTTTTAAAAGCTCAAAATCATATAATTAAATAAAATAGATGAAAGAATTAATTAATAAAAATTGTTTTAACGAACTATATGAAGTGGTATAAACCAGCTGCCCTCAAAAAGGCTAGAATGTCTTCTTGTTTGACTTTAGTAAAAAGGTCATGCATGCTGTTTGCAGTGTAAAATTGCATAGAAGGGAATACTGAGTGCAGCAGTATCTAAGTTTGATACATAGGATCAAATCTAGGCGCATATTTTAATTATGAAAATTTGATGCTTTCATCAGACTATGCAGCTAAAAACCCATGGCGTTAGTGGATTTTTTCCCGCTTGTTCGCGAACCAATAGTGTAGACTACATTATGCGCGTTGAAATGTTTATTCTGAGAATCATGGGAGCGTGGACTGGACCCTGAGTAGATGCACATCCGGGCTTTTCACATTGGTATGCGCAGGCGCGAAGCCCCCAATAACTGGGTCAGTATTAACTTACCACACGCAGACTGGAAGTTTCACCTGAGGCCTGGCCAGTTCAATCAGTCGGTCTCATTCAGATTTCGCAAAATAATTTTTTTTGCTTAAATCCTCCTCTTCCAAATCACCTATGTATGTACCGGGTGCGGTGGCCTCGCGTACGGAAGGATGGGAGTTCGGTTCCCGGTCGAGTCAAACCAATGATTTATAAAATTGATGCTTGTCACTTCCTAGCCTGACGCTCAGCATTAATAGGATAGGGTAAGAACTGGTTCACTCAATGCCAGGCTAATGTGACGGAGTGTGATATCGGGTCATGGTGCTGGCGGCCTGATTTTGCAGTGGGGCAGCACTATAAAGTCGCCATGAGTGCGCACTCACAAGTCAGTACCCATCCTGATATGACCTTAGATGTTGCCAGGACGTAAAACTCCTACAACCAACCAACCCATTTATGTTTTAGCTTTAGTTCTAGTTCTCAACAACCATCCTGTATCGCCTCTTGTAATTTTAGCCGCGTCTTGTCAGTTCAATTGTTGCCATTATTTGATGCAAATCTAACCACTTCAAAACCGAATCTGAGATCTATGCTTCTGTTATTTTACCAATTTTACCATTTCAGATTTTCGTGCTAATTTCAATGTAAATCTGTAAATGGAAAACACATTTCTTTCATGAAACCAAAGTGACGCAATAAATTTGACTAACTTTTCGCTGTGAATATGGCTTTTGTTTCTCAGACGGGCTAATTACCAACTGTAGATAGCACCAGGCTCAGGCACACAGGTACCAGGGCGGGAATGAAAGGCTGAAGACGGAATAAGGAAGCTAATTTACCGCTGGAATGTGACAAAGCGGTGTTTAAAGGTAGATTAATCAGGAGCGGTGAGATGGAGTAGATGATCCATTTAACTGATCATTTCGAGATGAGTCACTGAAACAATGCTTCATCCTCCAGTAGGGATTGTCTAAGGTGTTCATGGAGCGCCTTTGTTTTCAAGCTTTTAGCATCTTTTGTAGACAATTCTCTCTTGGCCAGCCTCTATCGGTCCAATAGCACTTTCCTTGGGCAGTTCCAGTACTGTTCTAGTTAGACAGTTCCAGTGTACTGTTCTAATTAGACAGTTCCAGTGTACTGTTCTAGTTAGACAGTTCCAGTACTGTTCTAGTTAGACATTTCCAGTACTGTTCTGGTTAGACAGTTCCAGTACTATTCATGTTAGACAGTTCCAGTACTGTTCATGTTAGACAGTTCCAGCGTACTGTTCTAGTTAGACAGTTCCAGTGTACTGTTCTAGTTAGACAGTTCCAGTACTGTTCTAGTTAGACATTTCCAGTACTGTTCTGGTTAGACAGTTCCAGTGTACTGTTCTAGTTAGACAGTTCCAGTACTGTTCTAGTTAGGCAGTTCCAGTACGGTTCTAGTTAGACAGTTCCAGTACTGTTCATGTTAGACAGTTCCAGTACTGTTCATGTTAGTCAGTTCCAGTACTGTTCTGGTTAGACAGTTCGGGTACTGTTCTGGTTAGACAGTTCCAGTACGGTTCTAGTTAGACAGTTCCAGTACTGTTCATGTTAGTCAGTTCCAGTACTGTTCTGGTTAGACAGTTCCAGTACTGTTCTGGTTAGACAGTTCCAGTACTGTTCTATTTAGACAGTTCCAGTACTGTTCATGTTAGACAGTTCCAGTACTGTTCATGTTAGACAGTTCCAGTACTGTTCATGTTAGTCAGTTCCAGTACTGTTCTAGTTAGACAGTTCCAGTACTGTTCTGGTTAGACAGTTCCAGTACTGTTCTGGTTAGACAGTTCCAGTACGGTTCTAGTTAGACAGTTCCAGTACTGTTCATGTTAGACAGTTCCAGTACTGTTCATGTTAGTCAGTTCCAGTACTGTTCTGGTTAGACAGTTCCAGTACTGTTCTAGTTAGACAGTTCCAGTACTGTTCTAGTTAGACAGTTCCAGTACTGTTCTAGTTAGACAGTTCCAGTACTGTTCTAGTTAGCAGTTCCAGTACTGTTCCGGTTAGTTCCAGTACTGTTCCAGTTAGACAGTTCCAGTACTGTTCTGGTTACACAGTTCCAGTACTGTTCTATTTAGACAGTTCCAGTACTGTTCATGTTAGACAGTTCCAGTACTGTTCATGTTAGTCAGTTCCAGTACTGTTCTAGTTAGACAGTTCCAGTACTGTTCTGGTTAGACAGTTCCAGTACTGTTCTAGTTAGACAGTTCCAGTACTGTTCTAGTTAGACAGTTCCAGTACTGTTCTAGTTAGACAGTTCCAGTACTGTTCTAGTTAGACAGTTCCAGTACTGTTCTAGTTAGACAGTTCCAGTACTGTTCTAGTTAGACAGTTCCAGTACTGTTCTAGTTAGACAGTTCCAGTACTGTTCTTGTTAGACAGTTCCAGTACTGTTCTAGTTAGACAGTTCCAGTACTGTTCATGTTAGACAGTTCCAGTACTGTTTTGGTTAGACTGTTCCAGTACTGTTCTAGTTAGACTGTTCCAGTACTGTTCTAGTTAGACAGTTCCAGTACTGTTCATGTTAGACAGTTCCAGTACTGTTCTAGTTAGACAGTTCCAGTACTGTTCTAGTTAGACAGTCCCAGTACTGTTCTTCATAGGTACTTCCAATAGTACTTCTGTTAGACAGTTCCCGTAATCAATTGGCGATGGCTGGGAGAAAACTCTGAAAATGTCAAATTATCTCTGGAACTTGGACTGATAACTTCAGCTGACACATTGAAAGGAGTTAGCGAAGGCTGGAAAATGTATATATCGGACTTCCTCCGCAAGTTGGGTTATGCAACTTCAATGAATACATCGAAAGCAGTTAGCGAAGGCTGAAATATGTAGGACTTACTCCACAAGTTCAACAAAATTACTGAAGGCTACGAGAAATCTCAGGAAAATGGAGGACTTAGACCACAAAGTGTAGTTACAATGCACAGGCTTCGCTGTTGTCCAGATGGTTCTCTGAGAATGGCGGCTCGACCAGACACAAATTGTTATGACCGGGTAGATGAATGGGCAGCACCCAATACAGTGCTTTTCTTTTAAGACTTAAAAGAAGCCGGTGATCAAAGTGGTGGACCTGGGATGGGTTATCCGAAGAAATTATTCCCTCTGGGCTCATATGATCTCTGAACCAAGATGCTGTCTTCTTGACATTAAATAGACTAGGCCTGAGGCTAAACTAGAGAAAGATAGACCGGATGCAGTAGCCAAATCTGTAAGAGTTCAGACTTCCCATGCGGAAGGTCAGGAATTTGAATCCCAGCTGAGTCAAACCAATGACTTACAAAATTTATTCTTGTCGCTACCTAGACTCGCACTCGGCATTACTAGGATAGGGCAAGCACTGGTTAGCTCAGTATCAGGATAATGTGACTGAGTGGGATATTGGGTTATGATGCTGTTTCAGTGTTGAGATTTGTTATTTAAACAATTTTTTATTGGCAAGGTTACTCTGCCCATAACGTATAAGCTCTCGCGAGGGTGCTTGTTTTCAACGCTGGAGAGCTGTGGTGCTGTCTTTGTCTGGTCCCTCATCCAGGAGTGTTTACCTGTTTCTGCTCAGGCCAGCCTTTTGCGACTTTGGGTGTTAGTAGTCTATGCTAGTTTTTTTTAGTATTTTTCCAGAGTTCTGTCTGGTCTGAGTATGATACCTTAGCCTACTATGTACATCTACTTGGGTGTCATGCAGGCTTGCAGAAGAGGATCCTGTCCCATTTTGATTTGTTACAGCATCCTTTCACCCAAGCCCTGTCCTTAGATAGTGCACATTTCTGCAGGTTGTATTAAAGCCGGTCCTTGAGCCTTTTCGACTGAACGCCTCAGTTTCTGTGTCTTTTTATAAGTTCACAGTAGAAGTGAGCTTTTGGATGAAGATGATTAGTCGGTTGTTCAAGGACAACTTTCTGTATACATTGGGTTGGTTGGTTGTTGGAGTTTTACGTCCTGGCTAGGTCTAAGGTCATATCAGGATGTGTACCGACTTGTGACAGTATGCACTCATGGCAACTTTATAGTGATGTCCCACTGGGAGACCAGGCTGCCAGCGCCATGACCTGATATCCCACTCAGTCATATTATCCTGACACTGAGCTAACCAGTTCTTGCCCTATTCTAATAATGCCGAGCACCAGGCTAGGAAGCGACAAGTATCAATTTATAAGTCATCATTGGTTTGACTCGGCCAGGGTTCAAACCCACGGGTTAAAATCCCACGATCTACCAAAGCGGTGTTGGGTTTGAAGGCAGAGTGGGTTAGGGTTTTGGGTGGTGGAGATGGTGGGGGGGGGGGGGGAGATAGTGCCATGAGCTCTTCTATATCATCTAGGACCGGTTGGTAGCCTTTCAGTTTGCTATTTATGATTGACTGTCATTACATAATCAAGTCATTACATAATCAAGTTTCTAGCCTACTGCGTTAGGGGGGAGGGCATCCAACGTTTTCAACATTTTCACGGTCGTACAAAGTGTCCTACTTTTTCAGACCTCGCCCCTCCCCCCATCATCACTCCTAAAGTTGCACACATCAACATTTTACTACAGAACATGAAGACAAGAATATGAACATTTTAAATATCAACATTTTTATTAAGCGATAAAAGGCGTACTTGACTGACACCCCCTCCACCTTCCCCTCCCCTCTCCGTCCTGTCGTATGCTTTGTACCGACAGTGAAAATGTTGAAACCTTTGGATGCTTCCTTACTGAAGTGATTCATCTTGCTTGAGTCCGATGAAGGCATAACTATTTTTAAATGAAAACACTGCGATTCGATCATTTGCACTCAACTTAGATGCCGTGAACTCTTTAAGCGTTTATTGTGGGATATATTGTTGTATTAAATAGAACCTTTCACTGCTGAATCCTTATCGAGGAAAATGGGAATTGTTGCGTCTAGATCGGGAATTGAACCCACATCTCTTGCAGTCCGGGGCAGTGGGCTAATCATTATACCACCTTGGCTCCTTGATGTCACCAACCTATCCTCACCCACCTCTCTATGTGGCTCCTTGCCTGAGATGTCAGAGCACACTCCTATGCTCGTCCCCCTGGAATTGTAAGTCTTTTAGATGGTGATTTAATGCTTACAATTACATACACGCATGCAATGCACATACACATACATACACAGGGTAGGTTCAACAACCATACAGCACATCGCTTGTACAGGATCCTGGTCACAGCACCAGTGTCGTGGGGGGGGGGTGATTAAGATGGGAAATATTGTGCCTAGAGTGGGAATCGAACCAATATCTCTTGTATTCCAGGCCAGTGTGCTAACCATTACACCACCTAGGCTCCCTGATGTCACCACACTACCCCCGCCTACCTGTCTATGTGGCTCCTTGCAGGAGTGGTCAGTGCAGACTGCTACACTATGAATATGATGTCCAACAATTTGATCTGCACGCTGTATTTAATTTGGAATTTTATTCTTCGAATATCTCAACCCTTTATGATAAAATTACTTCAAACTAAAGCCGGGGTAACACGTACAGCGTTAGGCCAACTTAGATGAGACAAACTACATGAGTCGAACTAGCGGCGCATTCACACATGTATACAGATTCTTCAAAGTGTGTCGCATTCAGACACATGCGTCAAACCGGCTCAAGGCGTTGTTGTTGTTGTTTTTACGTCCTAACAACATCTAAGGTCATATCAGGATGGGTATCCACACATACATACATCCACACCTACATCCACACGCCACACATACATCCACACATACATACATACAAACAAACAAAGTACCTAACGAAGAGATGGTAAGAGTAGAACGGTACAAACATGTGCTCCAACCACTATCAAAAGCAACTACCTGTTAGGAAGTAGTCTCCATATGATATATGAAGAAATGGGAGGTCCAAACATGTCGGATGGTCCAAACATGTGTTCTAACCATTATGAAAGCAACTACCTGTTAGGAAGCAGTCTAGATGGAAGAAAGAAGGAGGGGGGAAAACCACCTCAAAAACACCGAAAACTACCAAAAACTGGCTGTTATAACGGTGCCGTTTAAGCAATGCTGCAGTCCTGCAGCCAGTGACCGCTATGCCACGAACCCTCCCATAAGCAAGGAAGCAGTCTCCATCCATGTGCTTAAGCCGCCTCAACTAAACTAGTTGCGTTCATACATGCCACTTAGGCTGACTCAAGCTAGTTCGCCTGAGCTAATCTACTTCACGAAGCGGTTTACTTGAGGCGAACTAGTTGAGTCGACTCGGCCCTAATTCACCTGAGAGGAGCATTCACACTCGCGATCTGAGTCGACTTAGATGAAGCAAACTAGTTGAGGCGACTTAAGGCCCGTGTGTGAACGGGCCTTTAGTGAAGTAAATGATAATGATCAAGCTAAATATGTATCTAAAAAAACTAAATGACATGATCTAAAAATAAATCATCTGACTATGCAACTTTAAACATGGCCTGCTCCTGTCTAAGGCCTGTGTAAAATCTGATACATCTTTCCAGCTCAAATTACAAAGCCCGCACATTTGTATTGTATTATAATAATATCAGTGTCATTAAAAAGATAAGCTTAATTTTTAAATGAATTCATTGGCAGCAGACGACAGACGACAACGGGTTTCCAAGTTATTCAAATGTGTTATTGTAAGGCGACTGGGCGATAATAGAGGATCTGTTCAGTGATGCCATAGAGCCTGTGGCGCCACCACCGGAATTGTTTGTTCTAGTCCACGCCCTCTGTACAAATCTAACGGACCCTTCGAGATCGAATTGCATAACAAAGACCCACAGATCTTATAATAATAATATCAGCTTCATTAAAAAGATAACTAGTTTACTTTTGAGATTAATTCATTGGCAGCAGACGACAAAGTGTTTCCAAGTTATTCAAATGTGTTATTGTAATGCGAGCTGGGCGATAATAGAGAACATGTTCAGAGACGCCACCTGCTGGATCGGAGGCGGAAGCGGAGGTGGATGAGGAGGAGGTGGGGGGGAGGAGGAGGCGGAGGCGGCAGTGGAGTGTCGTAATGGTGGAAGGGGACGGGAGGAGGGAGAGGGGTGTAGGAGGAGGGGGTGGTTGAGGAGGCTGGGGGTCGAGGAGGGAGCGTGCGTGTTGGTGGTGGAGAGGGGGAGGCGTAGAGGGGAAGGAGGAGAGGGAGAGGGAGAGGAGGAAAGGGAGGTGGATGTGGAAGAGTAGGAGGGTGATGAGGGGGAGGGGAGGAGAGGGAGGAGGGGTCGGAGGGGGGGGGGGAAGGGGGGAGGAGGAGGAAGTGGATGGCGAGGTGGAGGAGGAAGTGGAGGGCGAGGTGGAGGGGGGGAGGAGATGGGGAGGGGGAGGGTGTTGATCCTTTGTGAGGAGGGGGGGGAGGTGGGGGAGATGGATGCGAAGTAGGGGGAGGGGGGGGGAGGAAGGGGGAGGGGGGGGGAGGAGGAGGTGGGGAGGAGGAGGGTGTGGGTGTGGGAAGTACTCACTGCTGGGCGGGGATTGGCAGTGTGGGCAGGTGCCAAGTGACAGTCAGCCAATCAGGGCGCTGAATGGGTCTCCCGAGGTTTGCAGCTACAATAGACATGGGTGTGGAGGGGAGTACCCTTTGTAGCCAGTACCCTGGAGTGTCAGGAAGTGTGTGTTGGGGGGAGGGAGGGTAAGGTGTGTGTGTGTGTGTGATTAGCACATTAAAGTTGCATAGCCCGATGGTGTTGAGTTATTGCCATTTTCTGAGATAAATGAGATTGTCTCAAAAGGTGCTAAGCAATATGGGACAAAACTTTGTCCAATGTAACGATCAACATACTATCTGCTTATCCATTTGCTCAGGATAAACCGATTTGTTTTTTACATGGTGTTTCATAATCCCAATAGAATACATATTGATTTGAAGCAAATGTCCTTGTGTTTTCAGTGTAACCGTTTCTGTGCTGTTTCGTGTCAATCGGTACAATGGACAAACAAAAGAGAGTTATCACCTTTTGAGACAGGCTCAAATACATTAGATGGATCGTTATAATCTACTTTACTTCAGTTTGAAGTAACTTGTATTTTTACTGGCCAACTTTAGGGATATTTGAAAGGCAAACATGCCAAATTTATTTTGGCAAGCACGTCAAAATTATGACAGCGCATGCTTCAGTAGTAACAGTTTCTATTAAATTGGTTTAGTATCCCCTTCGATGGCAGAACAAATGCTTAATATCACCGGTATCTAAAGTTTGATGTGTAGTATCGCTTTAGAACAAATGACTGCTGTAAACAAAGAGTGTCATACAACAGTGACATAGCGCTAATTACAACTGCTGACCTATTTAGTAGGTTGCTTGGTTGTTGGAGTTTTACATCCTAGCAATATCTAAGGTCATAGCCGGACAGCCACTGACTTGTGGCTTTATAGTGCTGTCCCACTGGGAAATCAGGCTGCTAGTACCATGACCCAATATCCCACTCAGTCACATGATCCTGACACTGAGCTAACCAGTCCTTGCCATATCATATTAATGCCGAGCACGAAGCTAGGAAGCGACAAGTATAAATTTGCTAAGTTATTGGCTTGACTCGACCGGGAATCTAACATTGGACAAGGCGTAAACTCGCCATTACTCAACCCACCCTTAGTATGATGACCTCACATGCCCGAGTTAGCTGTTTTACTTTAACATTGGTGAGTTTCTTCTTTGACCCAGTTTGGATTGAAGGACTTGAGCTGTCTTACTTTAACATTGGTGAGCTTCTTCTTTGACCCGCTTTGGAAGGGAGGACTTAAGCTGTCTTACTTTTACATTGGTAAACTTCTTTGACCCGTTTTGGACGGAAGGACTTGAGCTGTCTTACTTTAACATTGGTGAGCTTCTTCTTTGACCTGGTTTGGAAGGAAGCACTTGAGCTGTCTTTCTTTAAACTTGGTGAGCTTCTTCTTTGACCCGGTTTGGAAGGAATGACTTGAGCTGTCTTACTTTAGTGTTGGTGGGGGAGGGGGAGTAATAGAGGGAGACAGGGAGTTTGGGGGAGAGGGGGAAGTTAGGGGGAAGAGGGAGTTAGGGGGGAGAGGGAAGTTAGGGGGGAGGGGGAGTTAGGGGGAGGGGGAGTTAAGGGGGATGGTGAAAGAGTTTGGTGGGAGGGGGGTTAGGGGGAGCGGGGAGTTATGGGGGAAGGGGGAGTTTTTTGGGGAGGGGGAGTTAAGGGGAGACGGAGTTTTGGGGGAGGGGAAGTTAAGGGGGAGAGGGAGTTAAGGGGGGAGGGGAGTTTTGGGGGAGGGGGAAAGGAAGTTAAGGGGGGAGGGGGAGTTAAGGGGGAGTGGGGAGTAAGGGGGTAAGGGGAGTTAAGGGGGTAGGGGGAGTTTGGGGAAAGAGGGGGGATTAGGGGAAGGGGGAGTTAGGGGAGGGGGAGTTTAGGGAGGGACGGTAGTAAGGGGGGAGGACGAGAGTTAGGGAAGAGGCAGTTTGGGGGGAGGGGGTGTTAGGGGGAGGTGGGAGTTTGGGGGGAGGGGGGAGTTTGGGGGGAGGGGGGAGTTAGGGGGGAGGAGGAGTTAAGGGGAGAGGGGGAGTTAAGGGGGAGGGGGAGTTAGGGGGAGGGGGAGTTAAGGGGGGGGAGTTAAGGGGGAGGGGGAGTTAGGGGAGAGGTTAGTTAGGTGGGATGGGGAAGGGGGGGGACGGGGGGGGGGACGAATAGTACGGATAAGTAGGCCGGATGGTATGTAAAACTGATTTATTGCAGAATCTTTCTTTTTTCTTTTCTTTCTCCTCTCTTTTTCTCTTTTCTTTTCTTTCTCTTTAAAAAAAAAAAAAGCCGACTACGACTAGGAAAAGCGCTGATGGTCACGAACGCAACCGGAAGCAGTTGGTGAGCGTTCCTTATGGGCGCCATTTTGCTCAGAGAGACAGTTCTGGGCGGGCCGCGACTTTGTGAAGCGCTAATTGGCTGGTACTCGGCCCGGTACGAAGTTTATGAGTGTCCGGTACTGGGACTTTCTTGTACCAACTCTTTTGTGTTCCGACCTGACCAATCAACCAACGTCGAACTGTTTGCCAGTCACGTGACATTTCTTTTGTTTGTTTTGCTTGAAGAGGTAGAATTACACGTGACATTGTACTTTTCTAAAATGTTATTTACTTTTTTTCCCTTTTTTTTTTTTTACTAAATGTAGTTTATTCGTGGAATAATGTCTTTTGTCCACCCAAGAGCACTGGTCTTCTGGTCGTACAATTGGTTGGTTGGTTGTTGGAGTTTTACGTCCTGGAAACATCTATGGTGATATCAGGACGGGTACCGCCTTGTGACATTGTGACAGTGCACACTCATGGCGACTTTATAATGCTGTCCCACTGCGAGACCAGCACCAGACCTGATATCCCACTCAGTCACATTATCCTGACACTGAGGTAACCAATCGGTGCCCTATCCTAATAATGCAGAGCGGCAAGCTAGGTAGCGACAAGTATCTATATTTAAGGCATTGGTTTGACTTGACCAGGGTTCGAACCCGTGCATTCTAATCCCATGATCTACCGTTTGTATGTATATTTTTTCTTTTATATACATATATATATATATATTTTACCTCGGTACTAAGCCTCTGGCTACTCGTGGTTGAGGGAGAAGGAAGCAACGTCCGGGTTCAGCCATTAGCATATTCCGCTCATAACTGGAGGACGTTATGAGCAGCTCAGCAGTTTTCACCAAGGATTTACTCAGTTTCTATTGTAAGTACCGAGACATAAACTGACACCGATGTTTATGAATGATTATAGCACACGCTTATCAACTTTTCCACAAGTTGTTTTCACGATTTCATACTTAAATGTAAAGCTGTGCTTTTATCCGGTGCCGTAGAGATTGAGGGATCCATTTTGTTTTTGCCGCCCGTTGCCGAACGGAGAGACATGTTGGCAGGAGCCATTTCGTCGCTTAGATAGAGTTTATTTTTGCCGCCCGTTGCCGAACGGAGAGACATGTTGGCCGGAGCCATTTCGTCATTACGATAGTTTTTTCTGAGGCGTACCTCCGAGTTTCATAGCATTTTCTCCAATCCGTCGGCGCCGTAGCCACGGGAGGGAGAAGTGTATGGGACAGAGAGTGTGGGCGGGAATGGTACACTGGTCCCGACCCCTCTATTGGTTCGGTTCGGTTCGGTTCGGTTCGGTTCGTCCGACCGTTACACTTTCGATTTACCTTAGCTTTTCACGTCTGGTGTAAAACTGGTGTAAATACAGTTTTATTACCGTTTAGTGCCTAAGACACCTTATAGTACTGCTCCACTGGTTCAGATGCTCCTTGAATTCGTCGTTAAACCCCTCTTTTGGCTATTTTACAGACGTCTCAAGATGGCCGTGAAGCGGGGTAGCAAGGGTGTTCCACACACCTTGAGCAAGGGGGACGCGACCCCTGGACGGCAGTCCGCCGCATCACGTGACCGGTCGCCTGAGGCAGGGCCCTCCCAAGCGGATGGGAATGAGCAGATGGTTCGGCTCATACGTGAGCAGCTGCAACAGTTGCTCCCGACACCGCCCTCCAAGACTTCGACGAAAGCGCAAGCCTCCTTGTTGGGAGGATTTGTCCGACCAGCAAACCACAGACTCGGAGGTGGCTTTGGAGGAGGAAGCGAAAGCACCCCAAAAAGTATTCATCAGGAGGAGATGAGTACTACAAAGACAGGAATAAGATCAGGAAGGTCAAGAGAACCAAGAAGAAGTCGAAGTCAAAGAAGAAGACAAAATCATCTTTCTCTGACTCCTCGAACGATTCAACAACAACAGACGGACGACCCACATCCCAGTACGTTTGCCGACATAACGGTAAAGGTAGCAAAGAAGATCAGGGCAGTCAAAAAGCGTGAAATCAACACTTGCTCCCTGATGTGAAAGAACGTGAAGGGACATTTTGACACCTTCAAGCCCGCAGAGACACTAACAAAGCTTGCGGAGCAATATACTGGGATCAAAGGGATCCCAGAGGCAACCATCAAAGAGATGGATGAGGACGTGACAATGAGCGAAGACAGGAAGAAATTCGAAACCTGTCTCCACACCGTCCACAAGGGGGTACTGGTGGCGCTCGCCGCAATCATGCCGGTGGCCAACCGAATGATGACCGGAAATAAGTTCACTACGGTCACAAATGATATGAACTCGGCGATCGCTGCTCTTACAGCCACCAGTAACTTTCTCTCGTACCGTCGGTTCGAGAATGTATTCAAGTCAGTAACGACCGACGCCGGCAAACAAGTTACACGATCAAAGAAAGTGGTCGACAACGACGGCAAGGAGTACACCCTCTTCTTGGCACCAAAGCCGATTAAAGGGAAACCGCTGGACCACACGAAGATGTTTCGGGGCCAGCTTCAGTACCTGTTCAAATAGGTCGAAACCCAGGCCAAGCAGTCAAAACACCTAGACGGCAAGAAGGACTCTAATGTGTCCAAATTCAAGAAGTCCACATCGGATTTTCGAGGGCGGCGAACCGACCAGCCGATTCGGGAACCGGAACTACGGCTACCAGCGAGGGGAAGCGACCAGTATGGCTGGAACGGCGGCAACCGCCCCTTCAGGAGAGACAACACCTCCCAGAAGCAGTTCCCCAAACCAGGGAACAAGTAGAGCCTACAACACAGCCCAGTGTAAGCCTCTTTAGTGCAGGAAATGTTGCTAACCATCTTAGTGAGTGGGAACAGCTCGCACAAGATCACAAAGTCCTAGACATTGTGACAGGGGTCCTCATTCCGTTCATAGAAACCCCAATACAGGATAAAGTGCCATTTCCTTACCAACTAGCTTTAGACGAACAACTAGCGTTAGATCTAGAAGTCACAAAATTTGAAACTAAAGGTATTCAACATATGGAGGGAGAATATATTTCAGATATATTCTCTAGACCCAAACCTAATGGAGATATTAGGATGATTTTGGACTTGACTATCCTTAATAACTTAGTCGAATATATACATTTCAAAATGTTCTCATTAGAGACAGCCCGTGACCTAGTAATGCCAGTAATGCTTGGCTTGCAAGTGTAGACCTAAAAGACGCCTATTATACCGTACCAATCTACGAGGCACACAGGAAATTTGTTTGGCGAGACCAATTATACCAGTTTACATGTTTACCAAATGGTCTAGCTTGCGCACCACGGTTATTCACAATGTTACTAAAACCTGTATTTGCTGAAATGGCCAAGAAAGGCCATGTTATGTTCCCATACATTGACGATTTATTTATTGTAGCACGCACTGAAAAAGATTGCCATTTAGCCGTAAAAGATTTATGTAACATGTTGACCCATTTAGGGTTCTACATTCACGATACAAAATCGGTTCTAAAACCTACCACCTGGTTAACATTTTTTGGATTCTTTATAGATACGCAAGAGATGACAATCTCCTTGACATCGGACAAAATTGAGAAATTTACCACCACAACCTCTGATTTGTTAAAACTAAAAAGACCAAAAATAAGACAAGTAGCGGTGCTTGTCAGACTAATGGTTGCTTACGCACCAGCGGTGTTGTACGGCAAAGCACACATTAAATCCCTTGAAATCGATCAAAATATTGCCTTAACCAAAGCTAAAGGAAATTTCGAATGTCTAATGACAATTTCTAAGTCAGGACATGAAAACATTCAGATTTGGTTAAAACATTTAATTAATTCCAACAACCCCATCCGCATGGATGAGCCCAACACGACAGTCACTACTGATGCATCATTAGAGGGCTGGGGCGCCCACAGGGATAATGAAGCTACAGGGGGCCGCTGGCTAGATAATGAAATAGATGACCACATAAACATTCTAGAACTAAGAGCCATTTACTTAGGTTTAACAAGTTTAGTGAAAATACAAAAACTTAGTATCCAAGTTTTAACTGATAACACTACGGCGATGGCCTACATCCGAAACATGGGAGGTACAAAGTCCTCAGCATGCAACACCATCGCAAAACTCATTTGTGATTGGGCGGAGGAACAAAAAGTGTGGATAACAGTCGCACATATCCCAGGCACACTGAATACGTTAGCCGACAATAAGAGCCGACATTTCCATGATCATTTGGAATGGTCACTCAGTTCCGACATATTTAAGACAATCTGTCATAAATGGGGAATTCCAGATATAGACCTTTATGCCTCTCGTAGGAACAACAAACTTGATAAATATGTATCTTGGCATCCAGAACCACACGCTTGGCGAGTGGATGCCTTTTCTGTAATCTGGAATAACGCATTTTACTATATTTTTCCCCCATTCAGCCTAATCAGCAGGGTAGCCAGAAAGATCAGGCTGGACAAAACCCACGCAGTGTTAGTAGTGCCGGACTGGAACACTCAGCCGTGGAGAGCAGTAGTGGAATGGGAAGCCAGACTATTTAATATTCCCAAGAGGCCCAATAAACCTACATCAGGGAAAAGTAACAACCCAAGGGGACGTGTCCACAACCCCAATATTGGCATTCTTTTCTAAGTACTTATCTACAAAAAGAAAGATTGATTTCACATGCGTGGAGGCCAGGAACTGTTAAATTGTATTCTAGTTAGCTAAAGAAATGGGGCCTCCATTGTTTATTGTATAAAATAAAACCAATGGAACCTTCCATCGCACAAGTAGGCCGCTTCCTGTGCATGATAGAGGATGATGGACTCGGATATGGTGCCATCAATGCGGCTCGCTGCGCACTTTCCGTCATTTTGCCTAGAATAGACGGACAGACAATTGGCAAACACGAGGTCATTCATTGGTTTATGAGGTCAGTGTATGAAAGAAACCCCCCCCCCCAAAACCGAAATATAGTCGGTTTTGGGATGTTTCTACAGTATTTAAGCTTTTTCAGTCTTGGCCCAAGAATAGACTTCTCTCTATCCAACGGTTAGGCTATAAATTAGCAGTATTATTACTATTAGTAACTGGACATAGAGGACAGACAATTGTGGCCCTCTCCTTACAGGCCTCGACATTGACAAGAAGGAGGCCACGTTTGATTTGGACAAACTATTGAAATCAAACAGGACAGGAGATCCACTCTCCTCAATCCATCTAACGAGTTTCCCACATGATAGAAAATTATGTGTAGTTGCAGCCATTAGGGTGTATATATCCAAGACTAAGGGAATACATAATTCCAAGCAGCTTTTGGTGAGCTTCATTAAGCCACATAAAGCCATCTCACGAGACACGCTTGCCAGATGGACGATTATTATACTAAAGTTGGCAGGCATAGACACGGAATGCTATGCTTCGCACTCTACGCGAGACGCGATGGTCTCCAAAGCACGAAAGGTAGGAATCTCAGTAGGAGAATTCTGACACACGCCAGCTGGAAGACGGCCAGGTCATTTGCAAAACATTACAACAAACAACTAGAAAAGACGAGCGGGGTGGCAACCCGCCTACTCACCAACTAACAAGATCGGGTGAGATGTACAAAGTTTTATTATGACTACTGATACATTAACATGTTCATCAGATGATTGAGGATAAAAATGAGGCTACGTAAAGGTCTCCCTCGACCACGAGTAGCCAGAGGCTTAGTACGAGGTAAAATAGTATAGTTATACGAATCTTACCTGGGTACAGATGATGGATAACTCTTGTTTTCCCGAGGTACAGGCCTCGGATAGTCGTGGGCTAGGGCTCGCCCACCACACCCTGCCACAACTATTATGTTCGCTTGTGCCAAACGAAAACATCAGATTTCCATCATTTAGCTCATTTTTATCCTGAATAATTAGGTGAAGATTGATGAACCCAGATGTTGCTTCCTTCTCCCTAGCCCACGACTATCCGAGGCTTGTACCTTGGGAAAAACAAGAGTTATCCATCATCTGTACCTAGTTAGATTCGTATAACTATACTATATATATATTTATATATATATTATAATATATATATACATATATATATATATATATATACATATATATATATATATATATATATTTATATTTATATGGTACAGTGCTTCTGGCTAAGGAGAAGGAAGCACATCCGGGTCCAGCAATTAGCATAATTAGCTCACAGCAGGAGGACGTGTTGTGAGCAGCTCGGCAGTTTTTCTACATTTACTACAAAACCAAAAAGGTTAGTATCTTTCAAACTCGATATGTTGGTTTAGTCCATGGTAGCATTCACATACAAAGTTTTTTGAAACTTTTCGATAAGATATTACTGTTTTACAGCTTAGTTTCGATCATAATTGGCATGATCGAAAGAACAATGTTCGGTTATTAATTAAGCCGCCCATTGCCGAACGGAGAGATGTTTGGCAGGAGCAGGTTACATCATTGGGGATTCATTCCCTGGGTCTCAATAAGATTCCCCCGGTTGTGATTCTCATTAAGGCATACCTCCGAGTCCTATAGAATTTTCTTCAACTTGTTGGCGAAAAAAGCCACATGTGGGAGAAATTTATAGGTACTTATAGTGTGGGAGGGCACCGCTACGATGGTCCCTAGCCCTCGTTAGAATCGGTTGGTTACCCATACCATTATCCTGCAACTGTTGGTTAGCCATAAGCCTGTGTTAAACATTGATTTAACACCATAAAATAGACACCTAGTATAATTATACTCTAATTATCAGTGTGCTATTTCGCCTTAGGCAATGCCTAATCATTCTTTTTTTTACTCACAGTCTCGAAGCTATGGCTACGAACCGGAGTAAGGCAGAGGCAACTCACACAATCATTGTGGATGAAGACGCCACACCGCCTGTGTGGTGTGGTGTCAAAAGTCGCCCTCTCCAGAACAAAGGGATTCTGAAGAGGCCGGGGGGTATGAAACCGGCCCCGGCCCCGCTGATAGGGACCTAGACAAACAGGTTGCCAGGCTAGTGCGAAAAAAAATGGAGGAAATGATATCCCATCTAGAGCGGATACGTCAAAGAAAGGTGAAGCAAGGTGCCGCAAGACTCCAATGAGTCGGAATGGGAGGACTATTCTGAGGATCAGGCCTCAACTGAGGACGACTCAGATGAGGTGTTTGTCTGCGCGGAAGCGCAAGCACAAGAAGAAGAATTTGTCAGAAGGAGACGAGTACACAAGAGCCCTTAAAAAAAGCCCCTTGTGAAGAAAACAAAGAAAAGTCTAAGAAGAGGAGGAAACACAAATCCTCCTCTTCGGACTTGTCGTCAGACTCATCGACGACGAGTTCAGACTCCGACAATAAGCACTCCGGCAAATACGCTAAATCGTGTGGGAAAGAAATGAAAAAGTGTAAAGTGCTTAGATGTAAGAAAATACACATAACGACACTCCTGAGGAAGACCATCCAAGGCCACTTTAACACCTTCAAACTAGCAGAGGTCATAATCAAGATGACGGAGAAATGACAGGAATTAAAGGAATTCCGGAATCCGCCATCAAAGAGATGGACCCTGAAGTCAAACTCAGTGAGGAGAGAAAAAAGTTTGAGATGGCTCTCTACACTGTCCACAAGGGGGTACTCTCGGCTCTTACAGACATCGCGCCCATCGCCAACAGGATGAGACCAGATGGGATGGCCGAATGAGTTAGAGCATCCGTCTCCCATGCTGTTAGATCATGGGGTCGTGGGTTCGAACCCTGGTCGAGTCAAACCAATGACTTAAAAATTGATACTTGTTGCACCCTAGCCAGGCACTCAGTATTATTAGGATAGGGCAAGGACTGGTTCGCTCAGTGTCAGGGTAATGTGACTGAGTGGGATATCAGGTCATGGTGCTGGTGGCCTGGTCTCCCAGTGGGGCAGCACTATAAAGTCACCATAAGCGCGCACTGTCACAAGTCAGTATCTGTCCTGATATGACCTTAGATGTTGTTAGGATGTAAAACAACAAACAAAGCAGTCGTTCGGCTGGAACGAGAGCCGTTCTCCGCCCAGGGAACAAATAGAAGTGGCGACTCAAACAATAGCAACCTAAACAGTAAGCAATACCTTTCAAGCCGGTAACCTGAATAAATGTCTTTCGGAATGGAATAAAGTTACAGATAACTTAAATATCCTTAGCCTAGCATAAGGTGTAAGGATTCCATTAATAGAGGAACCTATTCAAAATAGAATACCATTTCCATATCATTTTCATGCTTCAGAACGTGAAGCATTAAACAATCAAGTCCTAAAGTTTGGCGAAAAGGGCATTATAGAACCAGCAATACACGTTGATGGCAAATTTATCTCAAATATCTTCTTAAGACCCAAAACAAATGGGGATGTTAAACTAATTTTAGACCTAACCTTATTTAACAAATTTGTAGAATACAAAAACTTTAAAATGTTTTCGTTAGAAACAGACTTAGTCACACAAGGCGCTTGGCAAGCCAGCGTTGACCTTAAAGATGCATACTACACAGTGCCCATCTATAAAAATATTCAAAAGATTCTGTTGGAACCGAGAACTTAATGAGTTCGCGTGTATGCCGAATGGACTGGCCTGCTGTCCATGCATTTTCACAAGGTTACTCAAACATATTTTTTCGCTAATGGCTAGGAAAGGACATATGTTCCCATACATTGACAATTCATTTCTTGTCGCGCAAACACAACAACAATGCCAAGCAGCAGTAGATAAATGATGTAAAAAGTCTACAAATTTAGGTTTCTACATACATGAAACTAAATCAGAACTAATGCCAACAAACAAACTCAAATTTCTGTGTTTCTTTATTGATACCATAAAAATGACAATTTTGTTAACACAACAAAAAGTAGATAAATTTATAACAGCAGCAAACCAATTATTACAATTGAACAAACCAAAAATACGACAAGTCACAGTCTTGATAGGAATAATGATAGCCTACGCACCAGCTATCTTATATGGCCAGGTCCATATCAAATCCTTATGATAAAAACTTGGCACTGGCTCGCACAAAAGGAAATTTCGAGCGGCCTATGACAATTTCGCCTGCGCATGCGCTGAAAACGGCATCGAGGTTGTCGATACACGCAAGGCAAAACTTCGATTTTATTCAAAATTATTATAAATACATAACAATTTGGCATAAACATGGATGTACACATGCAATATAATGATATAATGAATATATTTAAGACAAAACTAGCCATAGTTAAGCATATTGAGCTAAGAAAGATACAATTCCACACAAAAGAATCAGTCACTTTAAGGCTGATACCCACATCATCATTCCATTATTAATTCTTGTTCTAAATATTAAAATGACAAATGTGTCAACAGACACTTGTTTCAGAGAAATATATAACCAATGTCTGATTAACCATACTCATTTTCTAGCTCTACATAAGTCATTAACCATAGGATATAAATAAAAACATGAATAAAATAAGTAAAACTGACTCTGGCTATGGGTCTAACACTAGTCTGAGTGACCAGATTTGTCTAGATCTAAATGCAGATGGCATAAGATGTGCTGGTTAGATTGATGTAAATGCAATGCTGAATAAAAGATTAACATCTTAATTTATTATATATATTTTTTTAGTTGGTATTCTATGTTTCAAACAAGAGCTGAGATGAGCTATAACTAGCATATTTCATAGCTGCACCTAGTGTATTAGCATGTGCCATGTGCTTCGCGTGGGTTTGTTTTTCTTCCACGCATCCCACAATGCACTGTGTGGCTTGAATGACAAACTAGTCTATTGAACTGCCTATTCCCCGCTAGGTGGTATAATGACCTCGTTTGCGGACACAGTGTTCAGTGTAAAGGTCAAACCGGTGTCCATAGGAACCGGAAATGGTAAAAGAGATGCGTGTTGCCGGGTTGTCTGGTAGTGGCGGTGGTGTGGCTTTGTAGGATATGTCTTAAAGACAGGAAGTGCCAGGATAAATATTGGGAAGGTTTGCGCTAGATCACAAAATAAAAAATTAGGACAATTCAACACATTGGGTCGCATGAGCGCAGAGGCGCTCAATCGCTGTCGTTGTTGGGGGCACATGGAACACCCAGCGCGCAAGCTTGGGGTTGCGGGTTCAAGGCCAATACATATATAAAACAATATAGAAAGGTTCCATAGTATTATTTTCATAAATATGTTATACTACGCATAACTTGCTCCATGCTAATTCGAGACGTTACCTTCAGAGGCACCCGTGGGCCGAATCGGTAGCGTGCAGAATTTCCATGTGGAAGATCAGGAGTTTGAATGTCGGCTGAGTCAAACCAATGACTTAAGAAATTGATACTTGTCGTTACCTAGCCTGGCACTCGGCATTAATAGGATAGGGCAAGGACTGGTTAGATAATGAGACTGGGTGGGATATCGGGTCATCGTGCTGGTGGCCTGGTCTCCCAGTGGGGCAGCACTATAAAGTCACCATGAAATCGCACTGTCACAAGTAACTACCAAAAACGGGCCGTTTTGACGGCGCCGTTTAAACAATGCTGCAGTCCTGCAGCCAGTGACAGGCAGGTCACGAAACCCCCATAAGCAAACAAGCACTCTCACAAGTCGGTACCCGTCCTGGTATGACCTGAGATATTGCTAGGACGTAAAACAACTTTTAGAGGCGTTGCACTTCCGCAGTCCCGGTTGGCTGCTCCTGCTGTGTAAGCCATGACTGCCTGCGTCTGTCTGCAGAGTCACGTGACCGCCCGAGCGAATCACGTGATGCTGGTATTGCTCGGCTTCACGTGCTGCTAGTTTTTGTACTTCGGTGGTTATCTTAATTGGATTTCTGTGGTGTATAATATATATATACCGGGTATTAAGTTGTCTCACCAGCACTCGAAGAGAATACCCATGTAGCATTTGTGTGTTTGGTGTGTGTGTGTGTGTGTGTGTGGTGTGGCGTGTGTACGGTTGTGTGGTGGGTGTATGGTTGTGTGGTGTGTGAATGGTTGTGTGGTGTGATTGTGTGTGTGTGCTGTGTGGTGTGTGCATGTGTGTGGTGTGTGTATGCTTGTGTGGTGTGTGCATGG
The DNA here is from genome assembly GCA_030323885.1 of Branchipolynoe longqiensis. Taxonomy (NCBI): domain Eukaryota; kingdom Metazoa; phylum Annelida; class Polychaeta; order Phyllodocida; family Polynoidae; genus Branchipolynoe; species Branchipolynoe longqiensis. The sequence goes on from CM059198.1 coordinate 6,779,341, forward strand.
TTGTGTGGTGTCTGAATGGTTGTGTTGTGTGTGGTGTGTCTGCATGTGTGGTGTGTGTATGGCTGTGTGGTGTATCCGTGGTGTGGTATGTCTGCGCGTGTGTGTGGTGTGTTTTGTGTGGTGATGTGTTCATGCTGTGTGGTGTGTGTATGGTTGTGTGGTGTGTGCGTGCGTGTGTGTGGTGCGCAAGGTGTATGTATGGTAATTTCTGTGGCCACCATTTTGTTTGCTGTGTGTTCGTATGTGGTGTGTGTGTGGTGTGTGTTCGTATGTGGTGTGTGTGTGGTGTTCGTATGTGGTGTGTGTGTGGTGTGTGTTTGTATGTGGTGTGTGTTCGTATGTGGTGTGTGTTTGTATGTGGTGTGTGTTTGTATGTGGTGTGTGTTCGTTTGTATGTGGTGTGTGTTCGTATGTGGTGTGTGTGTGGTGTGTGTTCGTATGTGGTGAGTGTGAGGTTTGAGGCAGAACACCCTACTTCCCAATATGGCGACTGTGTCTGTGTATCACATTCACCTGGAGTTAATGATAGAGAGCTTCATTTAATAAACTAAAAAGGCTGGACCTCACAATCTGAATGTACCACATTAACGCGGGTAATTAATCCGTATCTGTGCTGGAAGGCTGTCAGTGGGTGGGTGGGTGGGTGGGTGAGTGGGTGGGTGTGTTCATAAGTGGGTGGGTTGGTGGGTGGGTGAGTGGGTGAATAGTGGGTGGGTAAGTAAGTGGTAGGTGGGTGATGAGTGGTGATGAGTGGATGGGTGAGTGGGTGCGTGAGTGAGTGGGGGTGTGAGGGGGTGTGTGACTGTGAGGGTGGATCTTGGTGTGTGAGTAGTGTGTGTAAGTGGGTGGGTGAGTGAGTGGGTGAGTGAGTGGGTGGGTAGGTGTGGTGAGTGAGTGGATGGGTGTGTGAGTGGGTGATGAGTGAGTGGTGGTGTGACTGTGGATGGTGGGTGGGGGTGGTAAGTGAGTGGATGGGTGCGTGATTGGCGTGTTGGGTAGTTGAGTGAGTGGGTGGTAGGTGGGGTGATGAGTGAAGTGTGGGTGTGAGTGAGTGGGTGACTGGGTGATTGAGTGGATGGGTGCGTGAGTTATGAGTGAGTGGGTGTGAGTGGGTGGGTGAGTGGGGTGTGTGTGGGTGGTTGGGGGGGATGTGAGTGGGTGTGGGTGAGGGTGGTGACTTTGTGGTGGTGGGTGAGTGAGTGGGGGGTGTGAGGGTGGTGTTGAGTGGTGTGTGATTGGTGTTAGTGTGGGGGTGAGTGGGGGGGTGTGGGGGGTGAGTGGTTGTATGGGTGTGACTGGGTGGTGGGTGTTAGTGGGGTGTGGTTTTGTGTGGTTGGGGTGGTGTGTGGGTTTGGGAGTTTCGTTGAGTGGGTTTTGTTTTAGTTGTGGGGGGGTGAGTGTGAAGGGGGTGAGTGGTGTGGGTTGTGGGTGGGTGTAGTGGGTGTGGGGGTGTGAGGGGGTGTGTGACTTGGGTGTGTGAGGTGGGTAGTGGGGCGGGTGTGAGGTGGTGGTGTGACTTGGGTGGGTAGTGGTTGGGTTTGTAGTGTGTGTGAGGTGGAGTGGGGTATGATTGGGTGAGTGCGTGAGTGAGTGGGTGCTAACAAGTATCAATTTCGTAAGTCCTTGGTTTGACTCGGCCGAAATTCGAACTCCTGATCTTCCAGCAGCAGGAATGCCTGCGCTTGTTGGTTTGGTGGTGGGTTGTGTTGTTGTGGGGTGTGTTTGTTTGGGTTTTGTTTTTTTTTGTTGTGTTTTGTGTGGTTGGGTTGGTGGTTTGGTGGGGGTTTGGGGTGTTTTGGTTGGTGTTTTGTTTTGTTTTGGTTGTGTTGTGTTTTTTGTTTTTGGTTGTTGGTGGGGTGTTTTGTTGGGGGGGGTTGTGTTGTTGGGGGGTTTTTGGTTTGTGTTTGTTTGTGTGGTGTTTTTTTTTTTGTGTTTGGGTGGGGGGGGGTGGGGGGGGGGGGGGGGGGGGGGGGGGGGGGGTTTTTTTTGTTTGTGTTGGGGTTGGGTGTTGTACCGATTCGGCCACCACGTCCTGTAGAAACATAAATAAATAAACATCGAGCAAAGCCTGGTTTGAGAACGACTTAATGAATATCGGCCATAACCATAAATAAATTAGATAAACTAGGCGTGATTTGTGGATGGGTTGGTGGCATGCTATTCCCCTGATTAAATTACCCGATAATATGGGGGGGGGGGGGATTGCAATAGGACAATAATCAGTCATGTGAGACACGAATCTAATTTGATAATAAGCACTATCCGGTTAGTTGCTGTTATCAGAATTCCTTTGTATTCATCCATTTAGTCATTCATTCATTCATTCATTCATTCATTCATTCATTCATTCATTCATCCATTCAAACAATCATTCATTCATTCAAACAATCATTCATTCAAACAATCATTCATTCAAACAATCATTCATTCAATCATTCATTCATTCAATCATTTAGTAATTCAATATTCATTCATCCATTCACAGAATGTGCTTGAGCAATAAGTATGTTTCTGTTTTTGTTTGACCCTAAATGGCTGGTTCATCTGCGTGATGTAATACTGAATGACTCGCTGGTATTTATTTAGTTTATTTCTTTACCGACTATATCCCGCTGTATTTATATGACTGGTTCATCTGTGTGATGTAATACTGAACGACTCGCTGGTGCTTATTTAGTTCATTTCTTTGCCGACTATATCCCGCTGTGTTTATATGACTGGTTCATCTGTGTGATGTAATACTCAACAACTCACTGGTGCTTATTTAGTTCATTTCTTTGCCGACTATATCCCGCTGTGTTTATATGACTGGTTCATCTGTGTGATGTAATACTCAACAACTCGCTAGTGCTTATTTATTTCATTTCTTTGCCGACTATATCCCGTTGTGTTTATATGACTGGTTCATCTGTGTGATGTAATACTCAACGACTCGCTGGTGCTTATTTAGTTTATTTCTTTACCGACTATATTCCGCTGTGTTTATATGACTGGTTCATCTGTGTGATGTAATACTCAACGTTTCGCTGGTGCTTTCCGGCTTTCAGTCCGATGTCTACATGGGGAGTGGAGACCAGCTCACTGGTGCTTATTTAGTTTATTTCTTTACTGACTATATCCGGCTGTGTTTATATGACTGGTTCATCTGTGTGATGTAATACTCAACGTTTCGCTGGTGCTTTCCGATTTCAGTCCGATGTCTACATGGGGAGTGGAGACCAGCTCGTTGATGATGATTACTCTGGAGCGGGCATCGATGACGAAGATTCCGAGGGTTCTGCCGGTAAGTGTGCAAGTCCGCTTATAAATAATTAATTAACATTGTTTGTTAGCGCATTGAAATGCTTTACCCAAACCCACCCCATCCCATCCTCCTCTTTTTGAAAGCACAAGGATTCATTCAAATTGACTACAAGATTTGAAGATGGACAGCATCAGCAACAACAGCAGCAACAACAACAACAACAAAACGGACACTTACTGAAGTTCAAATAATGAAGCTATTTCAAGAGGGTTTTTCTCTCTTCTTTTAATTGATAAATTTAGCAATTAACATAATTATTTGGAGGTTTTTTTTATGGGGAGAGGGACCTTTAGCAGTGTTGGAATAATGCAGCCATCTGAAACTTTTAAGAATATATTTAATAGTTTAGTGATTAAAATAAGGATTTGGGTTGTACAGTAGAAAAAGAGGCGTTTGGTGTTGTTAATCTAATGAATTCATCTAAAAGTACGCCTCTAGAGCACATTGATTTTTATCAGCCGTTATTGGACATCAAAGATATGATCATTCTGACATATTTCTTTGGAGGAAACCAGCTTCCGCCACATAGGCCTCTCTTTCCGATATGCAGCAAGGGGTCCTTTATATGCACTTTCCCACTGGTATAATGAATTCATTTAAAAGTAACCTTATGAGTGTCAATTTAAACCTGTTCAATAATATAACAACAATAATAATAATAATAATAATATAATATAATTATATATCTGCACACTGAAGTGCTTGACATTGCAGGGTCATAGCTAGTGGGGGGGGAGTTTCTTGGGTGAATTTCCCCTGTGACCAAAATAAAAGCGTAAGTCTGTAATCTCCCTAAAATAGCCGGAAATGACATTTCAGAGCTTCTAGATTTTAAAAATGTCTGAGGGTGGAGGGAATATCCGCAGACCCCACTAGTTCCAAGCGCCTTCGGTACTCATCTGTTCCAAGTATTTATCGGTACTTGTATGTTCCAAGTATTTATCGGCTCTGCAAACCTAAGTTCCTAGCTTTGGCTATGCATTAGCATTGTTTACCTTTTTTCTCCCCCCCCCAACTGTAGGAGTGTAACACCGTGGCACCAATCTGCAATGATTGCATTGGATATGCAGGATCAGTGATTTAGTTTTGAATATTTTATTCTTTCATCGGGTTACGCTGCTTTAATCTTGGCTAGCGAGTTGTTGTGGTGAGCAGACCTTGGGGAGGATCAAGACTGAGCTGCTCTTCTGAAAGGAGATTGTCAACACTGCGTCTTGGCTTGCCGGAGTGACCCATACATGTATTCAATGAATTAATTTAAAAAACAACATTTATTCAATAATTAAAAGTGCATTTTCAAAAATGCCTTAATGCAGTGAATACAATTTTGTTTGCATTGACAAAAGTAAATTTATCCGCTGAAGAATATTAATTTACATAAATACTTTTATACGGTGAATAAAATTAAATTTACAAAAGTACCTTTATTCAATTAATAAAGTTGCTTTATTCCACTTTATTCAGAGAATTGAATTAAAATTACACCAACAAAGAGCAGAGAAAAGAACTGTCTATAGTGCCAGCTAATTAGCATAGGTGGAAGAGATAAATTGAACCCCAAATTGACAGGATCATTCGTTGCTAGGTTACCAACTCCAAACACTCACAGCAAACAATTCCTTACAGCCGCAAAATTGAGATAGCAAATTCAGAAGCTGCAGATAACTAGAAAAGTAACCTAAATAAAATAATTAAATAAAATGTATTTATAATATTTAAAAAAGGTTCAATGCATGAAGTGCATAAAATATATATAACTGCATAAATATATGTATAAAATATATAAATTGTGTAAAATATATGAATTACATTATAATATATGAATTACATTATAAATGCATAAAGTGCATAAAATATGTATATAATATGTCAAATATATGATTGTGTAAAATATAAATATAAATTATATGAAATATAAAACATGAATTATATATTAGATATATTAAATATATTAGATATATAATAAATATATTAAATATTTTTTATATTAATTAGATCTATTATCAAGTAGGCCTACATAGTCAAGTGGTCACCTGAGACTGACAAGAACAGTGACTGATGCTGCACATAATGCAGCATGAGTCACGCACACCCATTGTACAAAGTGTCCTGTGCTGCACAGAAACAGCACAGGATACTATCCCAAACCATCTGTAAAATTCCAGAGTGCATGTAAATCGGCTGGAAGACCAGTGCTCCGGCACTGACACTATACTTGTTCTGACGAATAAACACTTGTGAAAAAACTAAGTATATATATATATATATAAAATATGTTAAATATATTAAATATATTAAATATATTAAATAGACATAAAATATATGTGAATACATAAAATATATGAAACATATAATGTATACAATATTTTAAATTAAAAAAATATAGATAGACTACTAAAGGAAAGAAAGGGAATGACCAGAGCTCCAAGCAATGCCGTCATGGCTGCGTCTGAGGACCAGGTGCCCGGAGATGTTCTTGCCACGCCTGAGTGATTTGAGGAGAGCGATTCGGTTGACTGGTTTCTGTCTGCTTCATCATCAGTTTGCCTTCTGTTACCCACCACCTGCCCTCTGTTGTCCTCCCCGCATGGAACCAGAGTAAGACAGTCCACTCTACCAGATTTGGTAGCAGTTCACTCACTGGGCTTGTAAGTCACGTCACGTGGTACACGTCACGTCACGTGGTGGTGGTGGTGGTGGGAGCTTCGATGTGAATGGGTTAGCAGCGTGGCTTCCACAGGTGTGAGTTGGCTGTCTTACAAGGGCTCGTTAGTCTTTGATGCAGGCAATCTGTCTGTTTGGGGTGCTGAGGTGTGGATGTAAAGGTTGTGTGTATACATATTCTGTATACAGTAGTACCTGTATATATTCTGTATACAGTAGTACCTGTGTTCAAAGGACAACTCTGCATCCTAACCAATGTTGTCCTAACATAGCAAATGTCTTCAATTCTTGCCATCGGAGAAACAAGCAGATGAAACAGAAACAGTTTGTACGTTGACAAATTGTTCGCACAGTTCGTCGATTTCATCAGTCGCTGAATACAGTATTGGCCGGAAAATCGGCAAAAAATCGTGAAGAAAATCGTGTACAACTGGCGTCGGCGATTTTGGTACCTGTCGTTAATGCATGACATCACACATATCTGTAAACACCGAATTCCTTTATTGTTTGTTTACAAGAATCTTCAGCAGGAGTTAAAAAAAGGGAAATCAATAGAATAGCTGATTGTTGGTCGCTAAAATTTGCTGAAGATATAAATAATGTGTAGCCTACATTCAAAAATAGGTAGCTCTGTCCTGTCATTGTAAAAGTCCCGTCCTGCTATGACCTTAGATGCTGCAAGGACGTATGACGACAACAACAAACCAACAGTAACAGTTTGGTTTTGGAGATCAGTACTTTTTTCTCTTTTTTTTGGGTGTAAATAGTTTTATTCTTCAGAACAATACATTGTCAGCGCCGAGGCACTGGTCTCCCGACCGTACTTTAGCCTGATGTTACCTTAGATGTTGCCAGGACGTTAAACTAACAACCAACCAACCTATATTTAGCCATTTACACAGATCTCCCCCCCCCCCTCCTGATTTCTAATTCTATGTCCACTGTGCATTGACTTACTTATATGTCTGAATGTCGCTGCAGCTCGAGGTCGTGGGATCGATCCCCGGCCGAGACAAATCAAAGACTTAACCAACTGATTCTTGTCCCTACCTAGCTAGCCTCGGGCTCGGCGTTACTAGGATAGGGCAATGACTGGTTAGCTCAGTGTCAGGATAATGTGACTAAGTGGGGAATAATATGTAAAAAAGAAAAACAATTAATAGATTGGTCGTAATGCAATAAAATGTGTATTCCATGAAATTATAATAGATAATAATGATAATATTACCCATTAAAATACGCATAACCCCAATTCATCAATAGAAAATTATTACCGATTAAAATATGCATAACCCCAATTCATCAATAGAAAATTGTACTATTGGAATAAATACTAATGGATGATTATAATTATTATAATAACAGCAATAATAAGATGTCAAACCCCAATAAATAATGTCAAACCCTAATTAAATCAAACTTTTTCGTAAAACCCCAAGAAATAATAAAAAATCGTATTATTGCAATAAATAATAGATAATTATAAGTATATATAAAATGTCAATACATATTGTCAAACTAATAAATAATAATGATAAAAATGCAATAACTAATATGTAAAACCCCAATCAAAAATCGCATAATCCCAATAAATATTAAATGGTAATAAATATGAATAATACTGGCATGTAAAGCCCCAATAAATAATATGCAAGATCTCCGCTCATATATAAGACCTCAATAATTTAATAGTCGTAAAACCCCAATAAATAATAAGCGTTATTGTTGTTATTAGTTTTATTATCATTTTCATAATTTGTAAACCCCAATAAATAATAATGACCCTTATTATTTTTATCGCTGTTATTATTTTTATTGTAATAATAATAATGATGATGGTAATGATGATGATAATAATAATAATAATACTACTACTAATAATAGTAATGAAAACCAGATTCGATAGCTGAATGAGTTGAGCGTCCATCTCTCGCTTTGGTAGATCGTGGGATTAGAACCCTGGTCAAATAAAACCAATGACTTAAAATTGTTAACTTGTCGCTACCTATCCTGGCACTCAGCATTCTTAGGATAGGGCAAGGAGCAGTGGAATGTGGAAGACCAATCGCCCACGGTTGGAATTTCCCCTGCTTAATCAACTAATGTACAACAACAACAACAACAAAAAACAAAACAAAAAAATAATGCTAACAATAATAAATAATCATACTTGTAAAACACCAACAAATAATAATTTAAAAAACCAAAAAACACCAAACAATTAAATTATATATAAGTGGCGGTAGTGGTGCTTTGTGTCCGTGGTCTCTGGTCATCACAGGCTCCTGTGTAAGTAAAGAAACACACCCAAGGACTGTGTGGAACACAGAGTACACAAAGGTGAGCCAATTTCCAAGTTACCCGCTGTCGCCAAGGCTTCTCAAACCAATGGTGGTAAGTAGGTCATCAGCTAACCACCCCCCTGTGTCTGTGCTGCCGATTTTGACCGAAAATTTTGACTTTATTGGTTCAAAATAGCGAATATGTTAAATAGATTTTGTCACCCTCGGCACCCATCCCCCTCCGCCTTAATTTGTATCTTTTTTTTTCTCTCTTTCTGTTAACATTTTTGCCCTAAATGTGGCATTTGACAAGTTTGACAGAATGCTGACTATTATTTGTGGGTGCTTCTTTTCCATAGGCTTTATAATTGTGCTTTTTAGCAATGGTAATGTCTATTGATGTTATGTGTATTATTCTTTTAAAGGATTGGTTTAAATTAATGGAAATAATGACTTTGCGTTAGATTTATTATTAATTAATCACAGCACAGTATCGATTATATACACATTTTTATATGTGCTATATATACCCTGCATATTTTATATACTACATAGGATACATATATATATATATGTATGCATTATGTATATTACACAACTATATATGTATATATTTTACCTCGGTATACAGCCTCAGGCTAGCCTCAGGCTAGGGAGAAGGAAGCACGTGAGGTACCAGCAGTTAGCATATACAACTCACGACTGGATTACGTGTCGTTGGGTTGCTCCGGCAAATTTAGTCTACATCCAAGCTAATACGCAGTAGTAAAGTAATCATATAAACAAATGTGGTTAGCTTAATCATATGCATTAGAGCATCATTATGGAAAGTTAGACTTTCTTTGGTCCATTTTGGACGAGTTAATTGGTTATACAAACCAAGGATTAGAATTCCTTCTGAAGGATTGAAACGGTCATTAGCGGTTCTGTCAACACCCCGGTCACACCGTGTGATTATGGGTAGAGATGCTGGGCTCTGCCTCGTTCTCCTGTGGAAATTTCTCGGATTATAGAGAGTCATGTTTTTTCTGGAGAAGATGCTCCTGGGTTTCTTTTATAGACTCCCCACAAAACTTTTTCAGGCGTTTCTCCGAGTTTCGTAGCATTTTCTCCAACTTGTTGACGTGGTAGTCACAGGTGGGAGAAGTGTGCGTGACAGAGGGATGGGCGGGCCGATACACTGGTCCCGACCCCGCGTAAAGTTTGGGCTTGACCCACAACCCACGCACAAATTTAGCTTATTACGCCTGTGTTATAACGGTATAAACACGTTCTCTAACACCAATAGATGTCCAAATGAGTTTTAAACAACCATGTTGTGACATATATATATATACCGGGCCTGATCAAAAGATTTTGTTTCAGCTCTTGATGGCCACGAAGCGGAGTAAGCGCGGTGCAGCAGCAGCCGAGGGGCGTGTTCCGAGTGGCGAGGACGAGGAGTACGACTCCTCACCCGTGTTGTCGGCAGGGCCTGCGACACAGCCCGGGGCGCATATTCTCTCCGAGGAGGACATAGTGCCTGGCGGCGCCTCGCCTCAAAATTGGGAGACGCGGTTTGCGGCGATGGAGAGTCACATAATGGCTCTCAAACCACCGGTGTCTCGTAAACGGAGTGTGCAAGAAGAGTCTTCTGTGGAGGATTTCTCCGACACAGACTCAGAGATGGAGCTTAGGGCTCCTCCCCCTTCTCCTAAACGAAGAAAGAAGAAGAAACACATTGTTTCTTCGGGTGATGAGTTCACCAAGGAGAGGGGGAAGACTGGGCTTCGCAAAAAGCGCAAGACCAAGTCCAAGAAGAAGAAGAAGAGGAAAGTTTCTTCTTCTTCTGACTCGTCCCCGGATTCCACGTCTACGGAATCGGACTCAGACACGCAATATGAAGGTGTCTATGCTGCCATTGGAGGCAAAGTGGCTAAGAAAGTCGAGAAGCCAAGGGCTAAGCGGGTGAAAACCACTATGCTTATGCGTGAGAACATTAATGGCCATTTCCGCACGTTTAAGCCGGCGGAGATTATTTCTAAATTATCAGATGAGTTAACAGGCATTAAAGGTGTTCCCAACTCCATCATTAAGGAGATGGATCGAGATGTCAATATGACGGAGGACCGTAAGAGATTTGAGGGTGTGTGGCACATAGTGCATAAGGCGGTGCTTGGTACCTTAACAGCTATTGCTCCTGTAGCAAACAGAATGCAACAAGAAAACAAGTTCTCGTCTTTGGCTAAGACGATGGACAAAGGTATTGCATTGTTGGCTGCGGCAGGTAATTACCTGTCGTATCGAAGATATGAAAATGTTTTCAAGTCAGTTTGCACAGATGCTGGCAAAGAAGTGGCTCGCTCAAAGAAGGTTACTGATAATGATGGGAAAGAGTTTACGCTCTTTCTTGCTCCAGAGCCGATTAAAGGTAAACCTTTAGATAACACGAAAATGTTTGGCGGTCAACTACAATACCTATATAAAGAGGTAGAAACTGCAGCCAAGAGTGGCAAAAACATGGATGGTAAGAAGAAACAGGAAACTCCTCGTTTCAAAAGGTCACGAGGGGATTTTCGTCCACGGCGGTTCACCAGGGGAACCAGATCGGGTTCAAACTTCGGTCAAGGTTTTCGGGGCCGGGGCGCTCGCTCAGGCTGGACCGACAACACCGCACGGCCACTGGGCCGAGGTGTCAACTCGCCGAGACCCTTCCCCAGGGGCGGGTCCAAGTAGAGGTTGAAACACAAACGTTACAAGTCCGTCCAGCCTCTAAAACCACACAAACTGTAAGCAACTTTGTGGCTGGTAATATTAATAATCATATTTCTGAGTGGCACAAAATTACTAGTGACCAAGAAATTTTACAAATAGTTAGCCGAGTGTACATATTCCTTCACAAATTTTCCGGTAATGCAGGATACCTTTTCCTTATAACATTGAAACGGTTGAACGAGAGGCACTAGCTAAACAGGTACAAAAATTCTTTGAAAAGGAATTATACAAAAAGGACATACTGTTCAGGAGGAGAGTTTATTTCAAAATCTTCTCGAGACCAAAAGCCTAATGGTGAGGTTCGAATGATCCGGATTTAACAATCCTTAATTAAATGGTTGAATATCGACATTTTAATTGTTCTCGCTGTTACTGCACGCAATATGATTTACGCCAGATGCCGTGGATGGCTAGTGTTGATTTACTAAGATGCATATTATACGCTTCCCAATAAGGGAAAAAGACGGAAATTTCTTCGGTTTCTTTGGGATAACCAACTCTATGAGTTTACTTGCATGCCGAATGGTTTAGCTTGTGCCCCTCGTTTATTCAATAAACTGTTTAAACCTGTTTTTTCAGTAATGGCGCGGAAGGGTCATATAATGTTTCCATACATAGATGATTCCTTTATTATTGCATCAACACAAATTGATTGTGAGAATGCAGTGTTCGATTTATGTGCATTACTTACTAAATTGGGGTTTTATGTACATCCACAAAAGTCAGTGTTTAAACCAACAAAACAACTAAAATGTTTAGGGTTTATTCTGGATACACAGTCTCTTACAGTGTCGATAACAGGGTGGGGGGGGCCCCCCCCCCCCCCCCCCCCACCCGGGGGGGGGGGGGGGGGGTGGGGGGGGGAACAAAAACTAAATAAGTTTATGAATACAGCGACCCAGCTTATTAAGTTACCAAAACCTAAAATTAGACAGGTCGCAGTCCTTATTGGGATAATGATATCGTATGCACCCGCTATTCTATACGGGAAGGCCCATATTAAATCTCTAGAAATAGATAAAAATTTAGCGTTAACACAAACTAAAGGGAATTTTGAGCGAAAGATGTTTATTTCGCAAGAAGGGTTACAGGATATTGGATGGTGGATGCAACATATAGCAAGTTCACCAAATCCAATCCGCATGGCGGAACCTAATACAGTAATTACTACTGATGCTTCGTTAGAAGGTTGGGGAGCTCATCGAGATGGGGTCAAAACAGGAGGTAGATGGCTTGATGATGAAAAATCAGACTATATTAATGCACTAGAATTGCGTGCTATTTATCTGGGCTTACGTAGTTTAGTAAAGATAAATAAATCACAGGTTAGAATACTAACTGATAATACTACTGCCATGGCATATATTCGTAACATGGGTGGAACAAAATCAAAGTCTTGCAATCAGTTATCTAAACTGATTTGGAACTGGGCACAGGCTCAACAAGTCTGGCTGACTGTAGCGCATATTCCAGGGTCACAAAATACACTTGCAGATTATAAAAGTAGACATTTCCATGACCATTTAGAGTGGTCTCTCTCTACACCTTTGTTTAACTTCGTTTGTGAAAAATGGGGTACACCTGAAGTTGACTTATTTGCATCACGAAATAATAACAAGTTACCCTGTTATGTTTCTTGGCATCCTGAACCGGATGCTTGGAAAGTAGATGCGTTTGCTATTACCTGGGAAAATAAATATTTTTATATTTTCCCACCATTTAGTATTATCAGCCGAGTAGTGAGAAAAATCGGCTTGGAAGGGACACATGCGATACTGGTGGTGCCCGATTGGGACACGCAACCTTGGCTGCCAGCAGTTTCACAACTGGCAAAAGATCATATACGATTCCCAAGAAAACTCGGGAATCTGACACACCACGGACCGCTAGTGGTTCACGGCGACGTGTCAACGACGCCCCTATTGGCATTCCTTTTCTAAGGAACCAGCTGCGCCAATTTGGATTGGACAAAATTACTGAGAATAGGATAGTAGCTGATGCCTGGAGGCCAGGAACTGTCAAAATGTACCCATCCTATTTAAAGAAATGGGGTGTACATTGTTTGTTAATGAAAGTTAAGCCAACAAATCCAACAATTTCACAAGTAGCTCGTTTTCTTCGTTCTCTAGAGGATGAGGGACTATCCTTTGGGTCGATTAATGCGGCAAGATGTGCGTTATCAATCATATTACCGAAAATTGATGGTGAAACAGTTGGAAAACATTATGTTCTTGGATATTTACTTCGTTCAATTTATCAAAGGAATCCTCCAAAACCAAAGTATAGTCGGTTTTGGGATGTGTCTGTAGTATTTTAGTTGTTTCAGGCTTGGCCTCACAACTCGTGGTTAGATTTAAAACAATTAGGTTTTAAGGTCGCGGTCCTGTTATTATTAGTAACCGGACACAGAGGACAGACGATTGTTGCTTTGTCTTTAACTGGATTAGAAATAGACAAGAAACAAGCTACGTTTGATTTAGCACAATTGCTTAAATCGAACACGTTAGGTGACCCTTTATATACGGTTCACTTAGACTGTTTTCCGAGTGATCGGAAATTATGTGTTGTGTCAGCCATACGGGCTTATATATCTAAGACAAAGGATTTACGAGCATCACAACAACTATTAGTGAGCTTTATAAGGCCACATAAAGCAATTTCACGAGACACCCTTGCCAGATGGACAATTACGGTGTTGAAATTGGCTGGAGTGGATACGAGCAAATACTCATCCCACTCAACTAGAGGTGCCATGGTCTCCAAGGCACGGTTGCTAGGTATTTCTGTGAAAAGAATACTAGAGCATGCAGGCTGGAAGACGGCTAAGTCGTTTGCAAAACATTACAACAAGCGACTAGAAAAGCCTACCGGCATTGCAAAGCGCCTGCTCGCCAACTAACAAGAATAGGTGAGAACAAAAACGTTGAATATTATATAAGAATGGATGATATTAAGAATAAAAATGAATTATGTAAAGGTCTCCCTAGCCTGAGGCTAGCCTGAGGCTGTATACCGAGGTAAAATAGTATAGTTATACGAATCTTACCTGGGTATAGATGATGGATAACTGTTGTTTTCCTGAGGTAGAAGCCTCGGGTAGACGTGGGCTAGGGCCCACCCACCACGCCCTGCCACGTCTATCCCGTTGGTGTACCGTTACGGGAAAATCATAGTATCCATTGTATTGAAAGTTAATTTTTATCCTGAATAAGTAGGTTAAAATTGCTGGTACCTCACGTGCTTCCGTCTCCCTAGCCCACGTCTACCCGAGGCTTCTACCTCGGGAAAACAACAGTTATCCATCATCTATACCCAGGTAAGATTCGTATAACTATACTATATACCATGCATGCTGAACATGTATGCATTATATATGCTATATATACTATGGTATACATGTTATATATTATGTATGCTCTATATATATGTTATATACGATACATGCTATGCACTACGTATGCTTGATATACTATTCATAACATATATATATATATAGCCTTACATTGCGAATTTGTACAGATGCAACATAATGGTTTATTGATTAAGAACTTTGCGTTAAAAGAAAACAAAAATAATATGACTGCAATCTGGAAAGGCCAGCCTCATAAATGACGCAACCTGTATATTAGGCTTTGTTCTAGACACCTTTATATCACTGCTCACCATTGTTGTATATTGCTATATTTCTGGCTGTGTTCAAAAAGAAAATCTTCAAAATACTCAACAACACTGCTGATTTTGCGTTATTGTATTAGCGAACACCACCAATATGCAGATATTGAAGAGTCATGGGGACGCAGCTACATCTAAGGCTGTGTATCCATAGACTGTTCCCTTGTGGTGTGTTCCCTTGTTCTGTGTTCACTTGTGACCTTGTGATGCGCTACACAGACAATGAACATGTTCATTCTCTATGTTCCCAGTCAGTATGTCACATGTGCCGTGCCCAAAGTCCCTTGGTCCAACCTATGGTAATAATGGCCACTAAGCAAAACACAGGTTCATTGTATGTGTGGCACGTCACAAGGTCACAAGCGAACACGGAACAAGGGAACCATCTATGGATACACGGCCTATAAGTCACGCCTTGGAATCTTGGAAGTTATTTGTCAATTTGTACCAAACTGTAACAATAATTCACATCCAAATAATAGGTTATCCTCACTAATGTGTTGACAAAGTTAATGGTAATTTTTCTGATTTACAAAAGTTTGTTCAAACTCTTACCAATCTAGAAACAGTATTTCTAAATAACATTACCCTCTGATGAATCATTTCCATCTTCCATTTTTTTTTAGAATTTAATTTTTCTCATATATTTATTTTAATTGTTTTCGCTTCAGGTCGTCATATAATGATCACCTGACAGAATTTAGTTGGGTTTTATCTTTTATCTTTTTTGTGGTTTAAAAAAAGAAAGGTTTTATTTTGTATAATTTCGTTTTTGGTTTTTCATGTTTATTGTCATTGCACCAACTTTGAAGTTGATATTTCCTTCCGTTTGTTTGTCTTTACTTTTTCATCCCTGCTGTTTCTTACTTCGTTGTCGTTACAGTAAAGAGTTTTCTTTTTAAAGTGTATTACGCGTCACTAAAGATTCAACTCAGTCTCGAATGATCAGGCACAGTGGCAAGAACTGGCTTTCTCTTTGGATCTGGCATTGCTCCTTTATGAAGTTCAGCATATGTGCAGTGCTATATATAGCGGTATATATATATACTGGTATGCATAATGTTGTTTATGGTGCTATATATAGCAAGTCTATATAGTGCAGTGCACATCGTATATAGCAGCACTATAGGCAGCACTGCCTAGTGCTGTATGCTGTGTTGTATATAACATTGTATATAATGCTCTTTGTAATGCTGTCTATATAATGTCCAATGGTATATAACGTGATATATAATGTGATAGCAATATATCGTATTTATATATATTATGCATATGTAGTACTATATACAGTGGTATATGCAATGCTATATCATAACTATTATGTAGTGGTATATAGTGTGATATATATAGTATTATATATACTGCTATATTATGAATATTATATCAAATGCTATATATATAGTACTATGTGTGTCCATATGTACTGCTATATATAATGCTGCATATACTGTTGTATATAATCTTATATAGAATGGTATATGTAGTGCAGTGCAGAGGACTATATATATTGGGGTATATATTGTTATATAGAGTTCTGTCTGTAGTGCTATATATAGTAATATATCTACTGGGGGTATATATTGTTATATAGAGTACTGTCTGTAGTGCTATATAGTAATATATCTACTATCTATATAGTGTTATATAGCATTCTAATGTAGTGCCATATATACTCTTATAAGGTGTGCTATATGTGGTACTATAGACTGGGGTATATAGAGTTATATAGCATGCTATATGTAGTGCTCTGTATACTCTTATATAACATGTGCTATATGTGGTACTATATATGATACTATATACTGGGTATATCGCGTTATATAGCATGCTATATGTAGTGTTACGCATATGTTTATATAAATAGTACTATATATAGTGCTGCTGCCATGTTCCTCTATGATGACGTCATTACAGTTTCAAAAATACGAATGCCAAATATATGTTGCAAGTTCCCAAAACCAAACCTCATCTATTTGAACTGCCAAAGCGCCGTCTGAATCACAAAATTCATATTCACTCCTAATGTAGAATTAAACAGAATGAAGCCTTAGGCCAAATACAATTTAAAAATTGGTGATCGTCCCCGCCCGTGCCGGAAAACCGGCTGCCCCCAACTTTTTTATTATTTTTTTAAACTGTTAAAAATGTTTTGGGCTAGCTGCAATTCAATTTTGTGTCAATTTTTAAGTCATTGGTTTGACTCGGCCAGTATTCGAACCCGGGAGTTCGAATCCCCCGACCTACCAGAACGGGAGTCGGGCGCTGAATTCACTCGGCTATCGCGTTACCTATTACGTCTACTTTTAAAAACTAGTTTTAATTGAAAAAAGCGCTCACCCGACCCTGACTTATATTTCAAAGGGACGATCACCAATTTCTTTTATTTTTTTATTTGGCCTCAGAGTCATGATCTTACCCAGCATAATACCCCAGTACCACTAGGCTTGCGACCATTTATGACCAATAAATTACCCACGTGATCAAAGATGGTCGCAAGAGGTTGAGAAAATGTCTATTTGGTTGTCACTGATCGCCGATCACTTTTCTCCATTTTAGTCGCAAGACAGTTGCAGGTGTTGCACCAAAAACCTCCTTGTGACCAAATTGGTCGCAAGTGGTCGCAAGTAGTCGGAAGCCTAGTGTGACTGGGGTATTAGACTGCTATAGACATAGGATGCCATACAAGATTACGTAAACGGGTCATGTTGTCACTATTTCACTGTTTAACTTTAACAATGACAGCCGGGCGGGATAGCCTAGTGATAGCGTGTATGATTTCTGTGCGAGAGGTCACGGGTGCGAACAAAATCAATCTGCCTGTTCTCACTTCAAATATCTAACAAAAAGAAAATAGCCATTTTTTAATGAAAGTTGCTCCAAACTAAAGTAAAGTAGATCGAGTGGTAGAGCTCAGGATTCCCATTCAAAGGTCGGGAGTTCGAACCCTATTCGAGTCTAACCTATGATTTATAACATTAATGCGTGCGCTATCGAGTCTGGCGCTCAACATTACTAGGATAGGACAAGGACTGGTTAGCACAGCATCAGGATAATGTGACTCAGTAGGATATCGGTTCACAGTATCAGTGGTGTGTTTGGGAATAGCGACAACATCAGCAACAGCCTGTTTATCAAGCAATGTATGGCATTCTAACCTGTTTGTTTTCTTTGTTTGTTGGGGTTTTACGTCCTAGCAACATCTATGGTCATATCAGGACGGTTCTAACCAGACAACATAGCTTTTAAGTTATGACGTGATCTTCCCGGTCGAGTTAAACCGATGACTTACGGGAAACAATCAATGACTTAAAGATTTATATTTGTCGCTACCAAGCCTGGCGCTCGGCATTAATAGGATAGAGCACGGAGCCGGTGGAATGTGGAAGACCAATTGTCTGTGATTGAAATTCCCCCGTTCTCCTGCTACCGCCGCTACTTAATCATTAATCAATGAATGTAACGCGAGTGGGAACTTGAGTTGAATCGGTGATGCGTACATATACTTGGTGGGGGAGAAAACACTCCGCTAAAGCTGTCTGTGAACAGTGCGTTTTGTTTGTTAGCCCTGTATTAAACTGATCTCGTCATGGCTTTCACACCTCAGGCCCAAATACAGACGATGAGGATGCAGAGATGGGGTCAGGAGGTTAGTATGCCGTGACCTCTGTGTGAGGTCACCAGTGACGACCTCAGTGACGTCATGCCGCGTCGTGTTCAAAGTCATACCAAATATGAACTGGTTGTTGATTGATTGATTGATTGGTGGTTTCTTTACGCCATGTCGGCAGCATAGGCCATATTCACAATGAGAATTGTTTGTTTTTTATTCAACCATCGTTTTTACATATAATGTAAAACTAAAAGCATAGAATCAATTATGTGTCAATAGACGCTCATGAATTTAAAAAGCTCACAATCATATAATTTGTGGTCTTGGTAAATACAATTCTAGAAGTACATGAACTGGTGGTGGGAGGGGAAGGTTGGCGATTCTTTTGTACAGTGGCGCGCGGCGGCTTAACGATCCAGTCACGTGACACTTCCATTCTGAGCGCCAGCCAATTAGAGCTCGGCAATTGTGTGGAACTTTCCCCTGCGCCTCGTTTTCGAAAACTTTCTCAGTTCGCGCAAAGTCGCATTGTGATCAATTTCAGTGAATTGGAATTTTAAAATAATTTTTTTAATTAAAATTGTTTTTTAAAACAAGGACTTTTAAAATATTTTTTTAAAAAGATAATTTCTTTGAAATGGGGAACCAGTGTGTTTGGGAAGCTGCAAACACGAGGTGTTGGTATGACTTGACTAGCATGTTGACGTGACGTGGGCATGACGGCACTGACCAGTCAGTTTACCCCGCTCCCTCTCTAACGGCAATGAACCAATGTAGGCGATAAGCAGGTCTAATCGTAGTGCTCACCCCAACCACGGCTCGCTTTGGAACTGGACTCACATTTGGCAATTATATATATTATATGTATATAGTTATACATATAGATGTAAGCATCTGTAATGGTTACGTATGTACATATGTTATATATATTATATATAATATATATATTATATGTTGTATCTATATTATATATATTGTATATGTTGTATATATTATATATATTGTATATGTTGTGTACATTGCATGGTGTATATATTTTATATATATATATGTTATATATATATTACATATATATTATATTATAATGTATCATATGTTGTCATATTATATATAATAGGTGTTCATATTATATGTAGTGTATAATATATCTAATATATAATGTGTATAATATATCTAATATATATAATAGATATTATATGTAGGGCATAATATATTATATATACAATATACATAATATACAAATGACATATATATGGTATATATAACATGTGATTTATATAATATATTAGTATGCATATATATTATATATATTAAACATAATACATATAATATATATTGGTATGTAATATAATAAACATGTACATATATAGTGTTTGCAGATGTATACATCATATATAATATATATTATGTATGTTATAATATTATATATTCTCTATTATATAATATTATATATTCTCTATTATATAATATTATATAGTCTCTATTATATGAATTATATGAGCTTTAAGCTCAGCAACAAATTGTTCTAAAGCGAGTCGGTCGTGTCTTGTCACCTACATGAATTGTTTGCGCATACCTGCTTATTTTGCTTATTAAATATTAGTAAATCATTAGAAAGCTCTCCCTCTTTGTTTAAGTTCCATTTCAGTACTTCCATACATACTTTTCTGTCTTGAATTTTTTTCAAATACAGAAGAACTGATTTTCATTAGAATTACGTTATTCTCTCTCTTCTTTGTTCTGCAATTCATGGAAATCATTGATTTGTTTTTGTTTACCCCTGCCATTTTTCAAACTTTGAGCGATATTTCAATATCCTATTTGATATAACGCCCCCTCTCTCTTCAACCATTTTGATCAATCTCTCTTTGTAAGCACACATCCATTCACCCCTCCATTGTTAGTGTTGTAATCTTTATTGACTGAATAGTAACCAATATATCCAACACCTGTAAAGCACGGTAAGTCAAGATAGTAGAATCTATCTTTGTTTTGTACGGAAAACAAAGATATGTGAAGTGGAATTGAGCAGTGAAAAATGAAATGTGGAAATTGCGAGTTCAGTTTTGGTTTCTGTAATATATAGGACAGGATAAGTTTCATAATATCTCGTATTTACACAGAAGAAAAGCTTATGCCTTACTCCTGCAACCAAACCAGAAATGAAACCCACACGACAACCAAATAATGGCGCTCGGGTGTTTTAATTAGGACTGATCGCAGTTTCTGTTTATATAGCGTTAGCCGTTGGTCTTACAATATAGATATAAGGTTGCCATAGGTCCCCAACCCCCCTATTGAGTGAGTGGTGCTACTATAGCTTAACGAATCGCTAAATCAAGATAATCCATCATTTAATACGCTGAATTTTATTGAAATTCTATCCATTATGGCTGAATTCAATTCATATAGTGTTAGTGCAGGACATGAGCTTAAACTAGTAATAGTAATAATAATAATAATAATAATAATAACAATATTTAATATAATCGGTTAACTTGCTGATTAGCTGCACTTAAATGCAGTCATAACCAGTTATTTGGCGCGTTGGGAATTTGAGTAGATTTGATCTAACCCGCTCCATTTACTGATAGTAATTCTGACAATAACCATAATTCTGTCGAAGGTAAGTCCTCTTCGTTCACACTCCTCTTGCATCGCCTGCCATGTTCTATCTCTGTTTACCGATACCTCATGTTGTTCCAAGCATTTGACAGTAAACTGTTGTGTCTATTAATATTATACAGGGTCCGTAAGGGGCATGGAAAGTCTTGAAAATTCTTGAAACTTCACTTACCCCATTTGAAGGCCTTGACAAGCCTTGAATTTAACCTATTTTGGGTAATTAGTCTTGAAAAGCCTTGAATTCCATTGAACTATCCCCACTGATCTAAATTAATCCGAAATCGGCATTCGTTATTGTTTCTCCTAGTTTTTAAAAAGCCTTGAAATAGCCTGGAATTCCATATCTTCGCATGTGTATGGACCCTGCATCATATTATAGTTGTAACGAGCCAGGGATTGTTGGATTGTTTCCGAAGCTCATTGAACTATCTCTCGACTTACTGCTATGTATCTTTTTGTGTGTGTATGTTTGTGTAATTGTTTCCATTAGCAACTTGGTAGCAAATGGTACAGACATTGCTTTTCAGGCACATGTATCAATTTGTAATGTATCACATGTATAATATGTATTAAAAACAAATATATATATGTATTAAAAACAAATATATATATATATATATATACACTGTGCTATTTATTGAGCAATGGCAGCCAGTTATATAATATCCAGTATCGCATTAAGATATGATACCCTCTTTATATATATGTCATGGGGGTGATGAAAATGGGAAATATTGTGCCTAGAGCGGGACTCGAACCCACATCTCTTTGCATTCCGGGCCAGTGTGCTAACCATTACACCACCTAGGCTCCCTGATATCAACACGCTACCCATGCCTACCTGTCTATGTGGTTACTTGCCTGAGAGGTCAGTGCAGCCTACTACATATTTGTGTGTATATAAGCATATATATATATATATATGCTATATAAGTGATTATGTGAATATAAATAAAGAATAGTCCCTAATCTTTTGGTGCTCATTCTGGGCACCTTCTTGGTTCCCAAACCCCCTTATTCTCAGCAGGCACCCCCTGTAACCGGGCACTCTCTGCTTCCCCTTTTCTGGGAACCGATGCCAATGGTCTCCTTGCATCACTTCAAATTTTCATATATATATATATATATATATAAATAACTGTGTACATATGTGAGAAGACAAAATGTAGTGGTTGAGTATTTTTTTAATCTCTGGCAAGGATTATAGGCCCTTGCCCATAAAAAAGAAAAAATCCTCCGGTGCGACTGACACTTGTCAACACCCATTGGAGGGGAGGTGGGCCGCAGGTGGCACCACCAGTCAAGTATGGAGTCTTATGGAGAATAACAATGGAAATTACTATAATATAATATAATAATTTAATTCGTTATACATCACATAAACATAAATCAGTATATATATATATGTATATAAACCATATATATATAGACATAAATAGTATATATACATATATGTATATATATATATATATACCTTTTCAGCGGTACTGAAAGTGTAGGGTGGGGGGTAAGTAGTTGGTGAATGAACAGATAGGTGCCACCCTCCCCAACGGATCTGAGGTTGACTAGGCTGGAACAGTAGATGACTAGATCAAGCATCCTCTAGTCGATGACTGAAGGAGGAGTTAGGGCTGAGGAGCAGATGGAAGCTTCTGGCCTTATTATACTTGTATAACGGCTTATACAGCATATATATTATATATGTCTATATGAAATGGGCTTGGGAAACCCTTCCGGTACTCTACTATGGGGCGCTATTGTGGTACACCATTATGGGGCTCCATTATGGGGTGTTATTGCGATACACTATTATGGGATGTTATTGTGGTACATCATTATGAGGTGTTATTGTGGTACACCATTATGGGGTGTTATTGTGGTGCACATTTATGGGGTGTTATTGCGATACACCATTATGGAGTGTTATTGTGGTATACAATTACAGGGTGTTATTGTTATGCACCATTATATAGCGAATGGTAGACAGGAAGTGTGAACACTTATTTGTCTCTCTTTTTTGTTGTTGGTACATTAGTTGTCCCAAGCAGGGGAAATCCCAGTCACAGACGACTGGTCTTCCCCACTCCACTGCTGGTCGATAGAAAGCCCGAGCCTACACTTTTACCGACCCAAGGGATTTTTAACCTCCCACACCACATAGTCATGGTATGAGAGCAACCGGCCTTTGATGACGCTGTAAGTTATACACAGCGGTGGAAATCCAAATTGGCAGAGCTGGGGGCACAGGGAATCGAACCGCCGAACCTCAGATTAGGAGTCTGACCTAGAAAAAAGTCAGACACTCTAAGCACTCCGCCACAGAGAAGTTATTGTTATGCACCATTATGGGGTGTTATTGTGGTACACAATTATGGGGTGTTATTGTGATACACCACTATGGAATGTTACTGTGGTACACCATTATGGGGCGCTTTTGTGGTACATCATTATGGTTCACCATTATGGGGCGCCATTGATCTGTGCGGGGCGTGTGGGGTCACTGATATGTTGACAGCACCTTAATGCAGTGCTCATGTGTGCACTGACAGTACGTAATGGGAGATTGTGACAGCCCTTGAGAGGGACCCAGCCATGGGTTCATCTTAGTGGAGCGGGACGTAGCTCAGGCGGTAGAGTGTCCACCTGTGAAGCTGTCGGTCATTGGATCGATCCTTCTCAGTGGACCCATTTGCAGTTTGGGCTATTTTCCATTCCAACCAGTGGTTCACAACTTGTTCATCA
The DNA here is from genome assembly GCA_030323885.1 of Branchipolynoe longqiensis. Lineage (NCBI taxonomy): Eukaryota > Metazoa > Annelida > Polychaeta > Phyllodocida > Polynoidae > Branchipolynoe > Branchipolynoe longqiensis. The sequence continues at coordinate 6,802,994 of CM059198.1, forward strand.
AAGGCTGTGATGCGTGCTGTCCTGTATATGGGAAAGTGCATATAAAAGACCCCTTGCTGCTTATCGCAAAAGTAGCCTATGTGGCAGAAGCAGGTTTCCGCCAAAGAAATATGCCAGAATGACCATATGTTTGACGTCCAATAGGCGATGATAATAATCAATGTGCTCTAGCGGCGCCGTTAAATAAAACAAGCTTTACTTTGGTTGCATCTCGTGTGGGGGTGGGGGGTGGGAATGTGGGGCGAGTGGGTGTATATATGGTTGTAGGTATGTGTGGATGTGTGCCGGGGGATGTGTGAATGTGGGTGAGTGGTTGTGTGGAGGTATGTGTGCGGGTATGTGTGAATGTGGATGAGTGGTTGTGTGGGGGTATGTGTGAATGTGGGTGCGTGCGGGTATGTGTGAATGTGGGTGAGTGTGTGTGTGTGGGGAATGGGCGCGTGCATTGGGGTTAGAGCCCAGGCCTTCACGCGCAGAAGGTCGGGAGTTCGGTTCCCGATCGAGTCAAACCAATGACATGTTTTGGTGTTGACAATTTGATGCTTTCATCGGACGATGCAGCTTTAATTAAAGGCTGTGACTTATTCAGACTTCCATGGTCGAGTCAAACCAATGACTTGAAAATTGGTGCTTGTCACCTCCTAGCCAGGCGCTCGGCATTACTAGGACAGGGCAAGGACTGGTGTGCTCAGTGTCAGGATAATGTGACTGAGTGGGATACCAGGTCATGGTCCCGGCGGCCTGGTTTCCCAGTGAGACAGCACTATAAAGTCGCCAGGATGCGCACTGTCACAAGTCGGTACCCGTCCTGATATGACCTTAGATGTTGCTAGGACGTAAAACAACAACAAACAAGCTATTCAGACTTAACCATCTTAACATCTCAGTGGTGCATCTCAGTCCCCGCTGACACTCAAACACATTTTACTAAGTTGCGTTGATTTTTTGGCCCTGCGCCAACAGTTCTACACTGCAGACAGTATGCATGACCTTTTTACTAAGGTAAAACAGGAAAACATTTTAGCCTTTTTGAGGGCAGCTGGACTGTACCACCTCATATAGTTTACTAAATAGATTCTATCAATTATTAATAAAACTTTTCTTTTTCTATGGGAATTTGTTTCCCTTGACCACAAATATATGATTGTGAGCTTTCTAATTTAATGAGTGTCTATTGGCACATAATTGATTGTCTGCTTTTACATGTAAAAGCGATGGTTTGAACAAAAAACAAACATTTCTCGCCGTGAATATGGCCTATGCTGCCGACACGGCGTAAAGCAACCACCAATCAATCAATCAATCAATCAATCTTAACATCATCTCCACCAAATGGCTGGACTACTGCTTATGTATGGGACCGCCAATGATGCCGTCTAGATGCTTGGCCCAGAATGCCAAATCAATGAGTCTCTATTGGGGGGAGGGAGAGGGGGGGGATGTGGAGGGGGGGGGGAGGGGGCATTACTAACAGTTAGCAGTCTATCACTTAACCACACACAATCAACCTCCTTAATTGAGTCTATTTTGAATTGCGTCTATTTTGAATTAGTCTATTTTGAATTGAGTCTATTTTGAATTGAGTCTGTTTTGAATTGAGTCTGTTTTGAATTGAATCTGTTTTGAATTGAGTCTGTTTTGAATTGAGACTTTTTTGAATTGAGACTTTTTTGAATTGAGTCTGTTTTGAATTGAGTCTGTTTTGAATTGCGTCTGTTTTGAATTGCGTCTGTTTTGAATTGAGTCTGTTTTGAATTGTGTCTGTTTTGAATTGAGCCTGTTTTGAATTGAGCCTGTGTTGAATTGAGTCTGTTTTGAATTGAGTCTGTTTTGAATTGAGTCTGTTTTGAATTGCGTCTGTTTTGAATTGTGTCTGTTTTGAATTGCGTCTATTAAATATACTGGGAGTTGTTAGGATGTTAGGGGTGTTTACTTGTAATAGTCATTGCGTAATTTCCCTCTTCCTGTCCACCATCCACCCTCCATGTTGGGAATGAGCGGGGTGCATTCATTCTGGGTCGTTGCACAGGGAACTGGGACTAACAGTGAACCCTAACCCCCCCCACCCCCCACCCCCCCTCGCCCCTATTTGAGGCAGGGGGGACCTATCCGCCCGCCACTGACACACTTCTGGCTCCTCCTTCGCATTCGTATTTGGGCTCCTCTTCGATAGCGGCTTCACCACCAGCCAATCTCCGCTCCCACTGACTCTCCATTGGCGCTCGCCCTCCTCTGGCTGGTCAGTTTTCACCGCACCTCCGGACTGACGACCGCCATTCTTTCCCACCCACCCACACCTACGGTTCATTCATTCAAAATCGAAAATATAAAGTCGAAAAACTCAATTGACATTTTTGAGTGATTAATGCCACCGGAGCAACTTAGTCCACCATTTTGCTTTGTACCATGCCTTGTCTCATCTTATCGATTGTCTCATTGCATTCACCATTCATTACACTTGACAAAAATTGTATGTCCATGACCTTCTGATTTAGCTCTCCGCAAAGAGCGATAATACGCAATGTAATGCCCCCGGGGGCTGCCCGGAATAAAGCCAAGTTATCCCAGTCCTGCTTCCACCGTCTCAGTGCGTGTTTTACAAAAAAGTAAAGCTTGTTTTATTTAACGAAGCCTCTGGAGCGCATTGATTTTCATATCATCGGCTATGGGATGATCGGCTATTGTCCAACATATGGTCATTCTGACATATTTCTTTGGAGGGAACCCCCTGCCGCCACATAGGCTACTCTTTCCGATAAGCAGCAAGGTGGCTTTTGTATGCACTTTCTCACAGACAGGGCAGCACATACCACAGTTTTACCATGACGGAAAACTAAATGTGGGTGGAATGTCGAGTTAGTAAAACTCAATTGGCGGAGGCGTGATTAGGGTGGGTTAGACCATGTTGAATCGTTATAGATAAATGGGGGCAGCGACTTGCAGCAAGTACACTCAGTTTTGGTGCTGTTAGACTGGTACCCCCCCCCCCCACACACACTCACACCTATTACCTGGTGGGAGCAGGGCGTGGTCCTGATGTACAGTGCAATCCTCGCCAATCCCCCTCCCACTCCCACCCCCCACACCCAGTGTCTGACCCCGTGTTTGATTGATTGATTGATTGATTGATTGATTTGATTGCTGATGGTTTAATGCCATATCGACAGCAACGGCCATATTGATGGCGGAAAGCGAATGGTATATATTCTGTCAGTCTTGGTAATCACATTCACGTGGCTACATTGAAATTTACACGAAATTCCAACAATTGTCAGATTGGTGTCAAGAGGTGGCAAAAATCTTCTCTGATGCAATTTTGAAGTGGTTAGATTTGACATGTCAACTGACAGCGAAAACTAACTCACAAAAAATAGCCAAAATTACATGAGGTGATATAAGTCCCATTGTTTTTAGGAACTTTTTGTTTGTCCTTTGCATTGGTAAAGAAGTCTTGCATGCTATTTAGATTAAAACAGTGTCGATACAAGGCCATGAAATCCACACACTCGAGTAGAATGTGTGCTTGAGTGTCTGAGCACTATGATGCGCGAAAAGGAAGAAAACAAAGCGGGGGTGGAAGAAAAGGCGTTTATTTTACGCCTCAACATAGTATACAGAGGAAAGCTCATGGGGAGCAACAATAATACAATAGGAGATAAAGGCTCATGAGGAGCAAGCAAAGAGAAGCAATAAAAGGGGGCTCATAAGGAGCAAAGGTAATAATGGCTCATGAGGAGCAGGGGAAATGTACAAGGTAATGAGAGTTCAGCAGAGTCAGTGTCTGAGGGAGGTCAGTGAGGGGGTGCCGAGGAGCCCTCCACCAGAGAGAGAGGAGATAGGAGAGAGAGAGATGGGTGGGTGGGTGGAGAAAATGGAGTAGAGCTGGAAGGCGGCAGGAGGGCGAGTGCCTGAGGGAGGCCGGCGGGCGGCCTTATAAGGGGAGGGGGACGGGCGACAGCAGGTGAGGTGTGAATGCTGCCGGCCCGGGGGAGGGCGTGAGGCGGTGAGCAGCGGGCGTCGGGTGAGGCGCGAATGCTGCGCGACAGGGGGGCGGGGGAGGGAGCGGCGGGCGGCGGCGTCTGGTGAGGTGTCAGCGCAGCGCGACAGCCCGGGGCGGGGGAGGGTCTCTCCCTTTCCTCGCATCAAACGTAATGCTTCGCATTACGACCAAAGTCACCATGAGTGCGCACTGACACAAGTCGGTACCCGTCCTGATATGACCTAGATGTTGCTAGGACGTAAAATAACAACAAACAAACATCATCGAGTGAGGATTCTATAAGCTAACTTTATACAACACCTAGGCTACCACTCATAACACTCATCTGCACTCCACAAATATCATCGAGTGAGGACTCTATAAGCTAACTTTATACAACACCTACGCTACCACTCATAACACTCATCTGCACTCCACAAACATCATCGAGTGAGGACTCTATAAGCTAACTTTATACAACACCTAGGCTACCACTCATAACACTCATCTGCACTCCACAAACATCATCGAGTGAGGATTCTATAAGCTAACTTTATACAACACCTAGGCTACCACTCATAACACTCATCTGCACTCCACAAACATCATCGAGTGAGGACTCTATAAGCTAACTTTATACAACACCTAGGCTACCACTCATAACACTCATCTGCACTCCACAAACATCATCGAGTGAGGATTCTATAAGCTAACTTTATACAACACCTAGGCTACACTCATAGTTTCTCTCTGTACAAACTCATCGGTGGGCTCTATAAGCTAACTTTATACAACACCTACGCTACCACTCATAACACTCATCTGCACTCCACAACATCATCGAGTGAGGATTCTATAAGCTAACTTTATACAACACCTAGGCTACTTACACCATCTGCACTCTGGTGGGTTTGTTTTTGGTTCATAACACTCATTGCACTCCACAAACATCATCGAGTGAGGATTCTATAAGCTAACTTTATCAACACCTAGGTCTAACACTCATCTGCACTCCACAAACATCATCGAGTGAGGATTTTGTTTTTTGGTTTTGTTTGGTGGTGGTGAGGATTCTATAAGCTAACTTTATACAACACCTAGGCTACCACTCATAACACTCATCTGCACTCCACAAACATCATCGAGTGAGGATTCTATAAGCTAACTTTATACAACACCTAGGCTACCACTCATAGCACTCATCTGCACTCCACAACCGGAAGTACTGCTGACTCGATGAGAGCACCGTGTAGTTGGTTGGTTGTTGGAATTTTGCATCCTGGCAACATCTAAGGTCCTATCAGGATAGGCACGGACTTGTGATTTTAGTCCTGCCCCACTGGGAAATCAGGCCACCGGCATCATGACCCCATATCCCCCTCAGTCACATTATCCTGACCCTGAGTTAACCAGTTTTCCTATCCTATTAATGCTGAGCACCAGGCTAGGTAGCGACAAATATCAATTTAGTAAGTCATTGCTTTGACTGGGCTGCGATTTCAAACTCCCGACCTTCTGCATGGGAAGCCTGCGCTCTAACTCAAATTCGGCCACCGCGTCTGGTGGCATCGATCAATGGTGAGGTCAAGGGGGCAATATGATTGGTCGGTCAGCATGTAGACCGGAAGTGAACCGTCTAGACTATGTCCGCCGTCTTCCCATACACGTCCTGCCGCAGGTGACCGGGCGCGGTGGCCCTATGGGCAGAGCGCGGGACTCGTGTGTGGAAGGTCGGGAGTTCGATTCCCAGTTGAGTCAAACCAACGACTTATAAAATTGGTACTTGTCGCCTCGTAGCCTGGCACTCGGCATTAATAGGATAGGGCAAGGACTGGTTGGCTCGAGTGTCAGGATAATGTGACAGAGTGGGATATCAGGTTGTGGTGCTGGCGGCCTGATTTTCCAGTGGGACAGCACTATGAAAGTTGCCATGAATGCGCACTGTCACAAGTTGGTACACGTCCTGATATGACCTTAGATGTTGCTAGGACGTAAAACAACCAATCTGCCGCAGTGCATTCTATCTATTGAACCTCGTTTTCGCTGCCAGACAGATCGTTTGTAG
>CM059198.1:6809536-6841587 GCA_030323885.1 Branchipolynoe longqiensis
TATAGCGGGGTGGGGGAGTGAGAGGGGAGTGTGGGTGTGTGTGGAGGGGTGGGTAATGAGAGGGGAGTGTGGGTGGGTGTGTATAGCTTGGTGGGGCAGTGAGAGGGGAGTGTGTGTGTGTGTGTGGAGGGAGGGGGGAGTGTGGGTGCGTCTGTATAGCTGGGTGGGGGAGTGTGGGTGCGTGTCTGGAGGGGTGGGGGAGGGGAGGAGGATATGAGCAAGTGTTCGCTATGAGGGTGTTTGCTAGGCCACCAAGGCCACCAAGGGACTGTCCAGGGAGAAGCTTACAGGGGAGTGTCGGCCATTGTGAGCGCAGTGGACTTGTGATTGGTTGATTGTTGGAGTCTTACATCCTAGCAACATCTGAGGTCATATCAGGACGGGTACCGACTTGAGACAGTGCGTGCTCATAGTGACTTTATAGTACAGCCCCACTGGGAGATGAGACCAGGCCACCAGCACCCATGACCTGATATCCCACTAAGTCACATTATCCTGACACTGAGCCAACCAGTCCTTGCCCCATCCTAATAATGCCGAGCACCTGTCTAGGAAGCGACAAGTATAAACTTTTATGTTGTTGGTTTGACTCGACCAGTATTCGGACTCACGAATCCCACGATCTACCAAACTGGGAGATGGATGCTCAACTCATTCGGCCATTATGTCTGGTTGTAGACTTGTGTGCAGCAGTGTGTGCTGCTTTGTGATGGATGCTGAGGCACGGTGCTGGTGCAGCACTCTGAGTGTGCAGCGCGACACAATCCAATTGGATTTGACAGAAGAGCGAAAAAGTTATTGGCACACGTGTCAGTGATTAGATCATTGGAATTGTTGCCCTTGGAGGCAAGCCAAAGCCGAAGTCTTGTCGCTGGCTGGCAATCCATTCCAAGGGGATGGACACACAAGTATGTTGTTAGAAAGAAAGTCAAATAACTATTGAATTAATATCTGTATATATCAGGGATGAAAGATCTCCGCGATTTCGCGGATTTCCATGATTTCTAATGTTTACTGATTAATGTTAGACAAAATGACAAGAATCAGGATGACAACAATTGATTAGTTCTGATATGATCTTAGATGTTGCTTGAACGTAGAACCCAAGCAAGAAAGTGTTGGGTATGGGCGATAATACAGTCACAACAAGGCTAGTTGAAACCTGACTTCCGGCATTTTCCCGCGATTCCCTGACAATGCTAAAGTCAATGGGCGAAATCTGCTTTTTCGCAGAAATTCGTCGTCGGTGTAATAATCTCAGGTTGATTGCAACGATTTTTGCTGGACACCACTTTCATCCCTGATTGATGATTTCATCAGAATATGCACATTTAGGCATTTAGACATTTAGTGTCAATTGCTTTCTTCCATGTCCTATTCTATTAATGCCGAGTGCCAGGGTAGGTAGCGACAAGTATGAAATCTTACATGTCTTTCATTTGACTCGATCATGAAATCGAACCCGCGACCTCCCACACAGGAAGAGAGTGTTTCACTCATTCGGACACCAGGCTACATGTGAGTGCATTTGTGTGGCAAGAGTTTGTTGGTTGTGGGAGTTTACGTCCTAGTAACATCTAAGGTCATATCAGGATGGGTACCGACTTGTGACAGTGTGTACTCATTGTGACTTTATAGTGCTGCCCCACTGAGAAATCAGGCCACCAGCACCATGATCTGATATCCCCGCTCAGTCACATTATCCTGACACTGAACCAACCAGTCCTTGCCCTATCCTAACAATGCCGAGTGCCAAGCTAGGAAGCAACAAGTATAAATTTGTAAGTTATTGGTTTCACGCGATGAGGGTTGGAACCCGTGGGTTCGAATCCCATGATCTACCAACACGGGAGACGGACGCTCAAGGGTGATTTGGTGACTTCTGAGTTGGTACTGTTTGGTTGAGGTAAGGTTAAAGTTTCATAGTCCGATGGTTTTGAATTTCTGTATTTTTTCTGAGATAAATATATTAAATCGATCACTAGTATCTACTTTACATTAGTTCAAAGTTACTTTTATTTTAAATGGTAAACTTTTGAGATATTTTGACTGCAAACATGGAAAATTAGTTCTGACAAGCTTGCCAAAACTCTGACACCATAGACTTCTGCAGTACAACAACAGGTTCTGTTAAATTGACTTAGTATTGCCTTCTACACAGAAACAAATGCTTAATAAGTGCATCAGTATCTAAGTTAGATATGTAAAATCAAAACTAGATAATTTGTTTGGTTTTGAAATTTAGATATTTCATCGGACTATGCAGCTTTAAGCTGAGCAGGTCCCAGTCAGGCCTACCCCTGTGTAATCCCTACATGAACAAGCTGACAGGGACAGATTGCAAAGCTGGGTATGCTATGCGGGTTAGCTGTTAAAGTGTTTAATTCTGGCCAAAGGGCCGCCTTTCTACCACCTCATTATGAATGTCGTGATGGGGCGATGAAAATAGGAAATATTCCGCTTAGAGCAGTATACAAACCCACACCTCTTGCATTCCAAGGCTAGTGTGCTAACCATTACACCACCTAGACTCCCTGATGTCGTCATCCTACCCATGCCTACCTGTCTATGTGGCTCCTTGCCGGAGAGGTCAGTGCAGAGTACTACACTCATCCCCGATGGAATTGTGAGTCTTTTAAATGGTTTACGTCCGTGAGTCATTTAATGTTTATGAATACATACAGGCAACGCACTTACACATACACTGGGTAGGTTCAACAACTGTACAGCGCACAGCTTTTACAGCATCCAGGTCACGGAAACCAGTGTCATGGGGGGAGGCAATGGAAATGGGAAATATTGCGCCTAGAGCAGGAGTCGAACCCACACCTCTTGCATTCGGGTCTAGCGTGCTAACCGTTACACTACCTAGGCTCCCTGATGAGTGATGTCATCACCCCCATCTTAGACTACATGTCTATGTGGCTGAGAGGTCAGTGCAGACTACTACATGCATTTGGACTGTCTGTGGAAATGTGTTTTGAGGTGTCGGATGTGGGGTGAGGTTGGTTCGTTGTTCGAGTTATATGTGCTGGCAACATCTACAGTCATATCAAACGGGTACCGACTTCTGACAGTGCGCACTCATGACAACTTTATAGTGTTGCCCCACTGAGAAGTCAGGCCGCAGGCACCATGACCCGATATACACACACCTCTTGCATTCCAAGGCTAGTGTACTAACCATTACACCACCTAGACTCCCTGATGTCGTCATCCTACCCATGCTTACCTGTCTATGTGGCTCCTTGCCGGAGAGGTCAGTGCAGAGTACTACACTTGTCCCCGATGGAATTGTGAGTCTTTTAAATGGTTTACGTCCATGAGTCATTTAATGTTTATGAATACATACATACAAGCAATGCACTTTACACATACACTGGGTAGGTTCAACAACTGTACAGCGCACAGCTTTTACAGCATCCAGGTCACGGAAACCAGTGTCATGGGGGGAGGCAATGGAAATGGGAAATATTGTGCCTAGAGCAGGAGTCGAACCCACACCTCTTGCATTCGGGTCTAGCGTGCTAACCGTTACACTACCTAGGCTCCCTGATGAGTGATGTCATCACCCCCATCTAAGACTACATATCTATGTGGCTGAGAGGTCAGTGCATTTCGACTGTCTGTGGAAATGTGTTGTGAGGTGTCGGATGTGGGGTGACGGTGCGTCTTGTGGTGAGGTTGGTTCGTTGTTCGAGTTTTATGTCCTGGCAACATCTATGGTCATATCAAACGGGTACCGACATCTGACAGGGTGCACTCATGACAACTTTATAGTGTTGCCCCACTGGGAAATCAGGCCGCAGGCACCATGACCCGATATCCCACTCAGTCAAATTATCCTGACACTGAGTTAGCCAGTCCTTGCCATATCCTATTAATGCCGAGCGCCAGGCTAAGAAGTGACAAGTATCAATTTGATAAGTCAATGGTTTGACTCGACCGGGAACTAAACTCCCGACTTTCCGCATGCGAGGCCCGCATCTGTTGTGAGGTGTTGGTTGTTGGCTGAGGGTGCGGCTTGTTGTGAGACATGAAAGGATCACTGAAGCTGCAGCCCTTTGAACTGTCATACTGTCGATGGCGCTATGGTTTGATGTTGGGATTGGTATTGATCCTTGCATATTACAGCAGTCTGCACTGACCTCAGGCAAGGAGCCACAAAGCAGGTAGGGTTGGATAGTGTGATTGTACGAGGGAGCCGAGGCAGTGTAATGGCAACTTTATAGTGCTGTCCCACTGAGAAATCAGGCCACCAACACCATGACCTGATATCCCACTCAGTCACATTATCCTGGTGCTGAGCTGACCAGTTCTAACCCTATGCTAGTAATGCCGAGCGCCACACAAGGTAGCGACAAGTATAAATTTGAAAAGTCATTGGTTTGACTCTGTCGGGATTTAAAATTTGCGACCTTCCACATGGGGAGCCTGTGCTCTTACCAATTTGGCCATAGCATCTGGTTCAAAAGTCGGCGGTCGATTATCTCATTCACTGCGAACCCACATGACCGCTGTGCTTTTATTGTCTGCTAGTGAGGCATATATTACATACATGTACACATATGTCGCCACCCTCTTAGAATAAATGTGCTTACTCCACGTCAGCATATTCATGGCTACAACCCATGGGTCCTCCTATACACCTTACTTAAAGCAAATTCTATATTTCGAGAGTAGTGGCTACACCCCCCCCCCCCCCCCCCACATCCCACCCAAGTCATTTCAGCCAGCAGGTCGGTGCTCCTACACCGCAATATGGCTGCTACATTATGACTAGTAACTCCCGCAAACCTTTACCATGTACAGGACTAGACGCGGTCACTGAATCGTTAGATCGCAGGCTACCCATGTGGAAGGTTAGGATTTTGAATCCCAGCTGAGTTAAACCGATCATTTATCAAATTGATACTTGTCACTACTTAGCCTGGCGCTCGGGATTAATAGGATAGGACAAGGACTGGTTAAGCACAGTGTCAGGGTAATGTGATTGTGTGGGATATCAGGTCATGGTGCCAGTGGCCTTGTCTCCCAGTTGGGGCAGCACTAAAAAGTTGCCATAGGTGCACACTGTCACAAGCTGGTACTTGTCCTGATATGACGTTAGATGTTGCTAGGATGTAAAACAACAAAGAAACAAAGAAGCAAAGAACCAAAAATAGCAGTTTTTGCTTGGATTTAGACCACGGTCGTCATTCCTCTCCCCCTATTCGGGGTCAATATTCATCTACAATTACAAACATTTAAAAACAAAATTAATTAAATTCCTATTTCAAGCTTGGGGTAATTGCAGACAAGACACACTTGAATGTGAGCACATCTTTTGTAACTAACCAAGGCGTGTGAGAAGATCTCACCATGTGTATTAATGAACTCATCTGGTCGTCCGATCGTTCCTGCTCAGTGGACATATTTACAGTTTGGGCTATTTTCCGTTCCAACCAGTGGTCCACAACTGGTTCATCAAATGCTGTGGTATGTGCTGTCCTGTCTGTGGGAAAGTGAATATATAATACCCCTTGCTGATTATCGGAAAGAGTAGCCTATGTGGTGGCAGTGGGTTTCCTCCAAAGAAATGTCAGAATGACCATATGTTTGACGTCCAATAGCCGATGATAAAAATCAATGTGCTCTAGAGGCATCTTTAAATAAAACAAACTTTAAGGAACTCAATCCGGGCAAGCTAATTTTAGTTTTATGTGAGGCAGGGCTACTGTAGTGAGGGGGGAATCGATAACAGGAAAAGCACACACTCCTGATGCCAGCAACAGCCAGCAACAGCCAGCAACAGCCAGCAACAGTCAGCAACAGCCAGCAACAACCAGCAACAGCCAGCAACAGTCAGCAACAGCCAGCAACAACCAGCAACAGCCAGCAACAGCCAGCAACAGCCAGCAACAGCTAGCAACAGCACCCCTAAGTGTGAAGTGATTCTCACAGGCGACTCCCTTTCTTTCTCCTAACAATTTACTTATTATCGACCAGACAGGATGGCCGAATGAGTTTAGCATCCGTCCGTCTCCCGTTTTGGTAGGTCGTGGGATTCGAACCCATGGGTTCGAACCCTGGTCGAGTCAAACCAATGATTTAAAATTTATAATTGTCGCTTCCTAGTCAGGTGCTTAGCATTATTAGGATAGGGCAAGGACTAGTTGGTTGGCTCAGTGTCAGGATAATGTGACTGAGTGGTATATCAGGTGATGGTGCTGGTAGCCGGATCTCTCAGTGGGGCAGTGCTATTAATTTGCCATAAGGGTGCACTGTCACATTAGTGGGTACCTGTCCTGATATGACCTTAGATGTTGCCAGGACGTAGAACTCCAACAACCAACCAACGTGGTCGAGTTAAAAATCTGCATTTGCTGCTACCTAGCCTGGCAGTCGGCATTACTAGGATAAGGCAAGGAGCAGTGAAATGGCAAGACCAATTGTCCGTGATTGAAATTCATAAATATACATCAGACTGCAACTTTAATACACTAACAGCCAGAAACAAATATAATCTATTTGAGTAACTGCCATATATTTTTTTAGATGAATAAATTAGGTTGTCTATTGTAAGCTACTCTATTGTAGTTTACAGTAACTTTTGATAATGAAATGTTTTATTTTAGAGATATTTTTTTTTCTTGAAGATTTATACTGCCTGTCATGGATAAGCCTGAATAGACTCGATAGAAAGCCAGAGCCTGCACTTTTACCGACCCAAGGGATTTTTAACCTCCCACGCCACATAGACATGGTATGAGAGGAACTGGCCTTTGATGACGCTGTAAGTTATACACAGCGGTGGAAATCCAAATTGGCAGAGGTTGGGGGCCACAGGGAATCGAACCACCGACCTTCAGATTAGGAGTCTGACCTAGAAAAAAGTCAGACACTCTATCCACTCCGCCACAGAGAACACCACATTTGAAGTGAAAGCATTCAAAATGAATTCGGTGTGCATACTGATGTCCTTATCCATCATTTCCTTTAATTAATGAATGTAACAAAAATCAAATAACGGGGGAGATGGGGGGGGGGGGGGGGGGGAGACAAAATGGCATATTCTAGGAGAAAGTCAGAAAATATGTGGCCGCACTAATCCAATAGTGAATTCATAGGTGGTGCAGTGACTGATAAATTGTTTGTTTCTCGTTGTCTTACGTCCTAGCAACATCTAAGGTCATATCAGGATGGCTACCGACTTGTGACAGTGTGCACTTATGGCGACTTTATGATGCTGTCCCACTGGGAGACTAGGCCAGCAGCACCATGACCCGATGTCCCACACATTCACATTATCCTGACACTGAGCTAACCAGTCCTTGCCGTATCCTATTAATGCCGAGCGCCAGGCTCGGAAGCAACAAGTATCAATTTTATGAAGTCATTGGTTTCCCACTGCCCCTTATATAAACAAAATAATCCATAATATAAAATCATGAGCCCTGGAACTAATATACAAATAACCTAAAGACTGCTCTTTAAGGAAAAAAACTAATGCTTAGAAAAAGATGCAATGAGATCAGGACCTGTTCATCAATAGACACATTCTTGCTATCCACGCCACATCGTGACTTACTCACGAGCTATTCAAGTTTCCACGCAAGACTCTTTCTTAAGTAGCGGCTTTAAGGGGTGAGCGCCCTACACCGCTCAGTGAGGATGAAAGGGAAGTGCTTGCCTGCCACCAGCATCACAAAATTACCTTTCCATTTACGCTAGATGAATTCTGAAAATTGATTCAGTTTAATTAAATCATTGAAATTGAAACCCTGGCAAATGTTGGTAATTAAGGAAAGGAAAACCTGAAGAAAGGATGGAAATGGCGTTAGTTTTTATTCAGGTTGTTTTTGTTTTTTTGATGGGGTGATGGGGGGGGGGGGGCTTGATTACTTTACAGTGAGTGAGGTGGTGCATTTTAAAATTGTATACTCCAATGGGTTTGAGCTTTTGCCATGTTTTCTAGATTAGCGTATTAAAGTTGCATAGTCTGATGTATTTCAGTTTCTGCAATATTTTGAGATAAATGTATGAAGTTGATTGGTGTTTGTTTTGTGTTTTTTTAATGAATATTATTTGTTGTTGTACCTTTCTTTAGTTTGAATTAACTTTTATTATAAAATGGGAGATATAATAAGTGAAACCGTGACAAATTACACGTCTTAGTGCTGGGTATTTTATTTAGTATTCATTATAAATAATTCAAGGGTTCAGGCACAAAAAAAAACGACAAATCCATCGTAGAATTTACTGTTGTGCTTTCCAGTTAAAGTCTATCAATTCCATCTTGCATATTGCATTATATAGGGGATGTGTCAACTTTTGCGAACAAACAAATTTGACTCTCGGAATGATGGCAGCTTCAACTCAAACATGGAAGTCATGGTTTCATTTCAGCGCGGATGGCATTTGTCAGTTTTTTCAGCCTTAAATTATTATGCAGCAACAAATACACAAGTTTACCAGTATCTGAAGTCAGACGGGATGGCCGAATGAGTTAGAGCGTCCGTCTCCCATGTTGGTAGACTGTGGGGTCGAACCAATGACGTAAAAACTGATACTTGTTGCTTCCTAGCCAGACGCTCGGCATTACTAGGATAGGCCAAGGAGCTGTGGAATGAAGAAGACCAGTCGTCTGCGACTGAAATTTTCCCTGTTTAAACAACTACTGTACCTTAAATAAAAGAGAAAAGTTGGATACGTAGAATGAGATCTAGGTAATGGTTTTGATTTCTAATCTTTCACGGAAAGGAAAGCTTGTTTTATTTAACGACGTCTCTAGAGTAGATTGGTTTTTATCAACGGCTATTAGACGTCAAACATAAATGGTCATTTTGACATTTCTTTGGAGGAAAGCTGCTGCCGCCACATAGGGACTCTTTCCGTTAAGCAGCAAGAGGTCTTTTATATACACTTTCCCACAGACATTAATCGTTCATGTATGCTTCCATCGAACTATGCAGCTTTAACAGTAATTTCAACTGAACGGCTGTTTTGAAGACCTTTTGAAGTGAGTGAGCAAAAATCACGTCAGGCTAGACTGTTTTGTAAAAGCAATTATAGAAGCTACTGACATGGCATTTCATTAAGATAGCAGCTGATATTGCTATTCACTCAGTTGCATTAAGCTACTCTCAATAGCCGGCAAAGCCACTCCGAAAAGATGAATGAAGCATCTGTCGCAAGTGGAAAAGCCACTCTGTAAAGCCATTGAATAACGCATCGGTTACAATCAGGCAAAGCCATGCTGAAAAGTCAGCAAATACAGCATCAGTTACAAGCAGGCAAAGCCATGCTGAAAAGTCAACAAATACAGCATCGGTTACAAGCAGGCAAAGCCATGCTGAAAAGTCAGCAAATAAAGCCTCGGTTACAAGCAGGCAAAGCCATGCTGAAAAATCAGCAAATAAAGCATCGGTTACATGCCGGCAAAGCAGCACTGAAAAGCCAGCAAATAAAGCATCGGTTACAAGCAGGCAAAGCCATGCTGAAAAATCAGCAAATAAAGCATCGGTTACAAGCAGGCAAAGCAGCACTGAAAAGCCAGCAAATAAAGCATCGGTTACAAGCAGGCACAGCCATGCTGAAAAATCAGCAAATAAAGCATCCGTTACAAGCAGGCAAAGCCATGCGGAAAAATCAGCAAATACAGCATCGGTTACAAGCAGGCAAAGCAGCACTAAAAAGCCAGCAAATAAAGCATTGGTTACAAGCAGACAAAGCCATGCTGAATAATTAATAATTGATTGATTGATTGGTGGTTGCTTTACGCCGTGTCGGCAGCATAGGCCATGTTCACGGCGAGAAATGTTTGTTTTTTGTTCAAACCATCGCTTTTACATGTAAAAGCAGACAATCAATTATGTTCCAATAGACACTAATTAAATTAGAAAGCTCACAATCATATATTTGTGGTCAAGGGAAACAAATTCCCATAGAAAAAGAAAAGTTTCATTAATAATTGATAGAATCTATTTAGTAAACTATATGAGGTGGTACAGTCCAGCTGCCCTCAAAAAGGCTAAAATGTTTTCCTGTTTTACCTTAGTAAAAAGGTCATGCATACTGTCTGCAGTGTAGAACTGTTGGCGCAGGGCAAAAAACAAAAATCAACGCAACTTAGTAAAATGTGTTTGAGTGTCAGTGGGGACTGACACCCAATACATTCAGGGGGAGGTTCCCCCTTGAGCAGAAAAGCATGTGTAAGCCACGAGTGGCCAACACGGCAGCGGCTAAGGACCTCTTGGTCCCGCCGACCTCCCGCATGAGTCTGTGGTGGCTTTCCCACAGATGGTTCAATTTCTTTAAGTTTATTAATGTATTCATCCCACTCATGTTGCCATTTGGATTTTATGTGGGTGGCTATTAGTGGCTTCAGATCAGAGTGAGGGATCAGACACGGTTCAAGATCACAGTTCAGGATCTTCTTCGCAGCCCGATCAGCTCGTTCGTTTCCTTGTATGCCGGCATGGCCAGGCACCCAGCACAGGTGGATATCATACCCATCCGTTGTCAGTTGGTTCATTTTAAAAATGACCGTTGCTAGAATAGGGTGATTCGTTTTCAGTCCAGCAACAGCGAGGAGGCAAGAGAACGAATCACTGTATAATAACATAGTTAGTGTGGTTGGATACCTCGATACACTCCAAAGCGAGAAGGAGTGCTCGGGCCTCTGCAGTGAAAATCGAGCTCTGATCGGGCAGACGTACACCAAATTTTTCCCGTCATCAGACTGCCGCAGCAGCTACCCGGCGAATAATTAATAAAGCATCCGTCACAAGACATCATTTGAATCCAATGGCATGTGACACTTTGCCTAATAAAATAAATTGCGAATAAATCAAGCATGGGAATTGTTAATCGGTAGAAATGCTGCTGGAATGTACTGCTACGCAGAAAGCCTGAAGGGGGGGGGAAACCACAAAGTGGCTTCCATTTATAGCACTCAGATGGAGGCGGCCGGCTAAATGGTGTCAGTGTAGGCAGGGTGCGTCGTAACTTGCCAAGTCCCTCGGGTACTGGACCTCACTAAGCTCTGAACACGTATCTCAATGTCCTGATGGCCGAGTGGACAATTACTTGCTCGAAGACCAATTTGCGAAGCGATCCCCTCCAGTTTGCGGTGAAATGTAGCTGATTGGCTATGAAGTGTATTGCAATTAATATATTGATTCGTGTATTATGCTACTTTTTTGTCGTAAGTCTGGATAATTCAAGTGATGGAATATAATAAATCTTTTGGAAAGTGGGCATCATTCAATAGAAATTTAATCTGAATATGCTGTTTTAAAATAATATTGATCCAATTTTGTCGGTTGTTGCGGAAGGAATATTTATGTAGAAAAAAAAGATTTATGTTGAAACAAATCATCTGTTTCATTGAAAGGTATTCACGAGGAAATATGTGTAAATGTGGAAGGCACTCAGCAATTTTTCCTTCTGTGGCATTGCCACTTTAAGTCATTGAAAGGGTTGTTGTGTAATGTTTGTTATTTGTTGGAGTTTTACATCCTGGCAACATCTAAGGTCATATCAGGATGGGTACCGACTTCTGACAGTGTGCACTTATGGTCACTTTTTAGTGCTGCCCTACTGGGAGAACAGTATCCGATATCCCACACAGTCACATTATCCTGATTCTGAACTAGCCAATCCTTGCCCTATCCTAATAATAATACCGAGCGCCAGGCTAGGAAGCGACAATTATCAATTTTGTAAGTCATTGGTTTGACTCGACTGGGAACCAAACTCCTGATATCCTGCACGTGAGGCCTGCGCTCTACTGATTCGGACACTGCGTCTGGTGCCAGTGAAAGGGTGTGAGCTAAAATGCAATGCTGCGCCTGCCTGCCTGCCTGCCTGCCTGCCTGCCTGCCTGCCTGCCTGCCAGACAAGGCGGCCCCAGCAAAGTGGTCCGCTATGTGGTCGTCTGTTTGGGTTGAAGTGATTCTTACTAATAATTAGACGCAGCCACCAGCAAATTATTCATGAAATCAATACGAAAGCAGTCAATCCCAGCTGAAATAAAGCCAGATGAAATAAATTGCATCTAAATCAACCGGAGTTGGTGTTAATCATTTGAATAGCTGCATATTGTATGCCCTAAGAAAAACAATGTGGCATTGTGCAAAGATATTGCGTGTTGCAGTTGGTGCTGCTGGTTCCGGTGGCGCTGGCATTGACCATCCTATTTGTCCTTAGCGCCCCCTATTTTGTGGGCATGCCGGCCGTGTGGGTCTGAAGGACATGCGCCTAAGTGGTTTATGGGCCACGTAGAAAATGTACTAGTAGTAGTGAGTGCCCCCTAGTGGCAGACAAGTGGCCTAATATTGGGGGAATATTGAAGAATGGCTGGAAGTTTAGAAAGCCAGTTTATCTAGGTCATATCAGTCCATGTGCTGGGCTTGAATAGAAGGAACGGAAGACTTCTTTCTCCAATGGATGCCAGCAGCCTAATGCTGCAATGACCTAGTTAATTTATGTGGCACAGGAGACCCTCCCTACCCCCCCCCCCCCCAAAGCCCACAACCGCCATGACCATCTATCTACCTTCCAATCTAACCGGGCGCGGTGGCTGAATCAGTAGAGTGTGGGAGTTCGGGAGTTTGGCTCCCGGTCGAGTCAAACCAATGACTTATAAAATTGATACTTGTCGCTTCCTAGCCTTGAGCTCGGCATTAATAGGATAGGGTAAGGACTGGTTGGCTCAGTGCCAGGATAATGTGACTGAGTGGGATATCGGGTCATGGTGCCGGCGGCATGATTTCCCAGTGGGGTAGCTCTATAAAGTCGCCATGAGTGTGCAGTCACAAGTCGGTATCCATGCTGATATGACCTTAGATGTTGCTAGGACATAAAACAACAAACAGGCTAGGTCATATTAGTCCATATGCTGGGCGTGAATAGAAGGAATGCAATGCTTCTTTCTCAAACAAGAAAAATGTGAAATTCGTTCAATTAATTTCTTATTGCCTGATTGCAAGTCGACAACTGAACTGGTTAACTAAAAAGGTCGTATAAAACCATAACTTGTCTTTCTGGAAATAGTCCATCTATTTGAATTCGGATTATTGGGGGTCTTATAACCTAGCAACACCCAAAAGTCATATCAGGACCAGCACCGAGTTGAGACAGTGCACACTGATGCAAGGACCCTATAATACTAAGACGGTTCACTCCCTATCTCTCCAATGGTAATGTAAATTTCGCAGTGCCACCTTGTGGTGGGTTTGATCAGCCCGACTGCTGGTTGGTGTTTCACATGTAAACACATACAATTATATAATACATGATACAGGTAAGTATGAATACACATCAATATGAAATTGCTATGAACAAATACACATCATCATCAGCATCATCATTAGTATCACCATCATCACACTTCTTTCACATTCATATATACATTTATACATCTAATATATCACCTGTTTAACCAAGAGAACAGCCAGCGCACCAAGGGGTGGGTGGGTTTGATCATTTTGATTACACAGTACAGGCTGAGTGAGCCGTCTTAGTATTATAGGGTCTTTAACTGATGGCAGCTTTATAGTGATGCCGCACTGGTACCACGCCGCCGTCACCATGACTTGATATCCCACTCAGTCACCTTATCCTGGCACTGAGTGAAGCAGTTGTTGCCCTATCCTGGTAATGCCGTGCGTGAAGCTGACTTTATTATTGGCAGCTGTGGTTGATTTTGTTGTCTTGACACTTGAGACTGCATTCATTATGCGTTGGTGATTTTGGCTAGTTTTATATTTAAAATCACAATTATTGCATTTCGGTGGGAAATGGCGGAAATTACGCTCAAACGGCCATGATTTAATCTAATTAAATTACCGCGGTGTGTGGAATTTAAAGTTTGTCTACATTTCTAAATATTTTGAGCTACACTCGTCGCCTTTCACCGTGGAATTGCGCCGTAAAATTCAATGAATCAAATTATTATCTTAATTATGTTATGGAATTTAAATGAAAGCAGACTAATGTGTATGTATATATTTCTATATCAAGTCTGCATTTCTAAATATTTCTATATTTGAAATCTCGCTTACATTTCACCGGGAAATTGCCTTGATGAAAGAAAGCCTAGTCTAATTAAATTAGTTAAATTAAATTAATGCAAATTACTTAATTTTAAGTGGATTAATTTGAGTCCGAACGCATAATTGCTCAATATTAAATTAGTACAAAAAAAGAAGCTATTTCTTTTGAATCTGGATCTTTTATTTTGGCTGTATACATTGTCTTAACATTTCTCTTATTTATTTCTTATTTCTAGGTAAGTTTCGACGAGTGTGGCAGTCGTGAATTCCGGAACGGTGGTGAGTGACGAGGTGGTGTGGTGTGTGAATGTAGAGCGTGAAGTGTAGTGTGAGGCGTAGAGTGTGAAGTGTAGAGCGTGAAGTGTAGAGCGTGAGGTGTAGAGTGTGAAGTGTAGAGCGTGAAGTGTAGAGTGTGAAGTGTACAGCGTGAAGTGTAGAGCATGAAGTGTAGTGTCGAGTGTAGAGCGTGAAGTGTAGAGTGTGAGGTGTAGAGTGAAGTGTAGAGTGTGAAGTGCAGTGTGAAGTGTAGACTGAAGTGTAGAGTGTGAAGTGTAGACTGAAGTATAGAGTGTGAAGTGTAGAGTGAAGTGTAGAGTGTGGCCAGCTACGTGATTATGATAACTGGAAATGTTGAGTATCTTGTTGCGCCTCCGTCCGGTAGCCTCGCTGTTAAACAATCTTGGTCTCCCACTGGTTCAGCAGTATGTGTGGATTGCATGCAATTTGGTTATATTGTTGGCAGTCATTTTGGGGGTTCAAACAATTTTAGTTAAAAACGAAGCGGTGTTTGATTTCTATCCATTCCCCTGCTCCTGTCCATGTCCACTCCCCTCTTCCCACCCTCTCTCCCTCTCTCTTCTCTCTCCTCTTCTCTCTCCTGTCCTCTCCTCTCCTCTCCTGTCCTCTCCTCTCCTCTCCTCTCCTCTCCTCTCCTCTCCTCTCCTCTCCTCTCCTCTCCTCTCCTCTCCTCTTCTCTTCTCTTCTCTTCTCTCGTCTCATCTCTTCTCCTCTCTTCTCCTCTCTTCTCTCTTTTCCTCTATTCTGGCTGCTATCCTCCCCTCCTCTCCCTTCCCCATCTCTCTCACGGCCCTCTCTCCTCTCATCTCATCTCCTCTCGTCTCCTCTCCGCTCCTCTTCTCTCCTCTCCCCTCTTCTCTCCTCTCCCCTCCTCTCATCTCATCTTCTCTTCTCTTGTCTTCTTCCTTTCTCTTCTCTCCTCTTCTCTCCCCTCTCCTTTCTCTTCTCTTCTTGCCCTCTCTTCTCTCTTCTCACCTCTTCTCACCTCCCTCCTATCTCTCCCCTTTCCCTTCCCCTTCCCTCCCCACTCCCCCCCCCCCTACTCCCCCTCCCCATCTCCCCCTACTCCCCTCCCCCCTTCCACCCCCCTACTCCCCTCCCCTCCACCCTACTCCACATTCCTATTCATCTCCCTTTTCTCCCTCTCCCTCCTCCCCTCTCCCTCTCCCTCTCCCTCCCCACCCCCATCTCGGCTCCTTCCTCTCCTCCCTCTCAGCTGCATTTCCGTCAGACAAACCCCGCACATCCGACCCCTTTCAACGGCGCCGCCAAATTACGGGACGCCGTTCATGTTCACAATGAGCGAAATGACGAACAATTAGTGCTTTTGAGCCCGGGTGGTTTTTTAATTATTTTTAATTAATTTTTTATTGATTTTATTTATTAACAGCAGAGGCGTGCCTTCCTGCCTCTTTCTTTATTGTACCTCATCCTGGCGGTTCGTACAGAGGGATTTAACAACACTACCCACCCTCTGTTGGGAGAACCCGGCTTGGAGGCCAGCCCTGACCATCACCGCCCACCACCCACCACCAGTGATGAAAGATCTCCGCGATTCCGCGGATTTCCGGGATTTTTCAATCCCGCAGCACCATCAGCATATACTAATATGTGGTGCAGACTCCGCAGCAGAATCAGCGTATACTACTAATAAATGCTCCAAGCGCCAGAGCACTATCAGCGTACACTACTAATACATGCTTCAAACGGCGCAACACTATCAACGTATACCAATATATATGAAACCCGACTTACAGGAATTTTCCAAGATTCCCTGACAATGCTAAACTTATGGGAGAATATCAGCATTTCCGCTTTTTTTCCCGGAGACCACTTTCATCCCTGACCACCCACCACCCACCACCCACCACCACCCACCACCCACCACCCGCCACCCACCCTAGTTACTCCCGCAGTGCCGTCTCCAGGACTTTGCCAACCCTTACGGTTTCGCCGTAAAGTGTACAATATTTTATGTCCCATTATCACCGTACACTGATCTACCGGTTTTTCATTCTCCAGTGTTGGCAACCCTGCAATACCATGAATATAGTAATATTTTTTGGTATAAATCTTACAGATTATTTGTAAACAAAATAACTCTGGGGGGAAACTCCCGCACCCCCCAGTGTAACATTCCTTAAGATCTTCCCGTTTTTCATTTTCCAATGTTGGCAACCCTGTGACTGGGCTGCTAAACAACCCTATAGAAAAAGTGTCGGGAAGTTGGGTTATGGATATGACTGCATGAATTTGCAATCTAAGGCGCTAAATATATGATTCAAATGCTTATCTATCAATAGTATCAAAGCCCGCTACTTTTGGAGTGAATAATTGATTAGATCATGTAGGTTAATAGATTTTAAAAGTTGAATCGATAGCATTCACTGGCCGCCATTTTTTGTTGTTGTTGCATTCTCTCCCATTTCATCAACTCCACTTCAATATGGATAAACACGATTTCCGCAATTTTGAGTAAATCTTCGAGATATTTTGTTTCTAAAATATTTAGGACAGAAAACCCTCCAATGAACAAATAATCAGGGATGAAAGATCTCCGCCATTTTGCGGATTTCCACGATTAAAAAAAAAATTGCCAATTAGCATTAAATAAAATGCCAATTGGTATGACCTTAGATGTTGCTTGAACATAAAACCCAGACAAAGAAGGAGCTAGGTATGGACGATAAAATAGCGACAGCAAGGAGAATTGAAACCTGATATCCAGATTTTTTCCTGCGATTCCCTGGCAGTGCTAATCCTACAGGGAGAAATCCGCGTTGTAGACCATTTTCATCCCTGAATTTTATGGGGGTTTTTTCTCCATTATAATATGCTCTAATAATACTGAACATCCCGATATGGGAATACCATATTCTCGTGGGTTAACGCTCATGTGTGGGTTAAGACCCAATAACGCAATATCACAGTCAGTCACATTATCCTAGCCCTATCCGTAGTAATGCCTCACACAGACATACACTCACACACACACATACACTCACACACAGACATACACTCACACCCAGACATACACTCACACAGACACACTCACATCCACACATACACTCACATACAGACATACACACACATACATACACTCACACACAGACATGCACTCACACACAGACATGCACTCACACACAAACATACACTCACAAACAGACACACACTCACACACACAGACATACATTCACACAGACACACATGCACAGGCACATACCCTTTCTCTTCCCCTTCCCCTCCCCCTCCCCTCCCCTTCCCCTTCCCCTTCCCCTTCCCCTTCCCCCCCCCCCCCCCCCCTCCTCTCCTACTCCTCGCCTCTTCCTACTCCCGTTCCCATTCCTGTCCCCCGTCTCCCCCTCACCACCCCTTCTCCATTCCCTCCCCTCTGCTCTATGTCCCCCCCCCCCCTCCCACTTACCCGTTACTGACCCGCACACTAATCACTGTCCCGCCTGTTACATTGTGAGTGCCCCTCCAGTGGTAAGACACTGATCCAATCAGCTGCTAGTTACTGAGGTAATTGAGCACATTGTGTAAATGCGTCATGTTGTTGGGCTCTCCCTGGTCCTAATCCTACTCCTAGTCCTAGTCCTAGTCCTACTCCTAGTCCTACTCCTACTCCTAGTCCTACTCCTAGTCCTCGTCCTACTCCTAGTCCTACTCCTAGTCCTAGTCCTACTCCTAGTCCTGGTCCTACTCATACTCCTAGTCCTACTCCTACTCATACTCATACTCCTAATCCTACTCATACTCATACTCATACTCCTAGTCATAATCCTACTCCTAGTCCTAATCCTAGTCCTAGTCCTACCCCTAGTCCTAGTCCTACTCATACTCCTAGTCCTAATCCTAGTCCTAGCCTAGTCCTACCCCTAGTCCTACTCCTACTTCTAGTCCTAATCCTAGTCCTACCCCTAGTCCTACTCCTAGTCCTACTCCTAGTCCTACTCCTAGTCCAACTCCTACCCCTAGTCATACTCCTAGTCATAATCCTACTCATAGTCCTAGTCCTACCCCTAGTCCTACTCCTAGTCCTACTCCTAATCCTACTCATACTCCTAGTCATACTCCTAGTCATAATCCTAGTCCTAGTCCTACCCCTAGTCCTACTCATAGTCCTAGTCTTACTCCTTGTCCTAGTCCTTGTCCTAGTCCTACTAATACTCCTAGTCCTACTCATACTCCTAGTCCTACTCATACTCCTAGTCCTACTCATACTCCTAGTCCTAATCCTACTCCTAGTCATAGTCCTACTCCTAGCCCTACTCATACTCATATTCCTACTCCTAGTCCTACTCCTAGTCCAAGTCCTACCCCTACTCCTACTCCTAGTCTTAGTCCTAGTCCTACTCCTACTCCTACTCCTAGTCCTACTCCTAGTCCTACTCCTAATCCTAGTGCTACCAATGTGCAATGTGTGTGTTCGATACGGTCAGTCCAAAGTCACTCAAGTGTGGCAGGCACAATCAGCTTTTGCTTCTTGCATGACGGATGGACGAACAGACAAGATAGCTGCCGGCTGGCAGGACTCCCATTCCCACTCCCACTCCCCATCCCCATCCCCTCCACTCCCCCCTCCCCTCCCCCTCCACTCCTCCCTACATCCAGAAGCCCAGTAAATAGTAAAGCTTGCTTTATTTAACGACGCCTCTAGAGTGCATTGATTTTCGTATCATCGGCTATTGGACATCGAACATATGGTCATTCTGACATTCCTTTGGGGGGAAATCAGCTGCCGCCACATAGGCTACTCCTTCCAATAAGCAGCAAGGGGTCCTTTATTTGCACTTTCCCACAGACAGGACAGCACGTATGACAGCCTTTGATGAACAAGTTGTGGACCACTGGTTGAAACGGAAAATAGCCCAAACTGCAAAAGTGTCCACTGAGAAGGATCGATCGGTTGACCGACACCTTCACAGGTGGACAAGCTACCGCCTGAGCCTTACGTCCCGCTCCACTCCAGAAGCCCAGAGACATGCACAATGCCGGCTAGACAAAGTGGTCCTCACTCTGTTAGTGTTAACTCACGCTTTCTTATTATCAATATAATAGCCCTGTCACATTACGACGTTTCTCTCCAACGCGTGTCTCACTTTTAGGCGAAACGTCGGGAAGCGTTACGCGTCCATTACGTGCTCATCGGTACACGTCGGTACACTTTGAGTGACAGCGACGGTCGGCGAGGAACGCCGATGCGCGCCAACGTGTGGGTGCGACCATTACAGGGAGGTTAGGCACACGTCGAGATCCGCTGGACGCGCTGGAATAACGTTATGCACTGGAATAACGTTTTTCTCACGCACCGATATACGTTAACACAACGTTGACCGTGAGCTACTAACACGCTGTGCTGACATCAAACTTTTTCCCAAACCGCCGAAAAGTTGGATGTGTCTCGACGCATACAAATTATTTTGCACGCTGGCGACACGCCGGTGAGAAGCGTCGTAATGTGACAGGGCCATAAGCGAGGCAAACCACCCCACTCCCCACCCCGAATGGATTGGGTGTAGATTTTACTTGATTGTGTAGATTTTATTGCCGTAAACCAACAACTTTTTAATGTAAATAGGCTATGGGAGGGTGATGAAAATGGGAAACATTGTGCCTAGAGCTGGTTTCGAACCCACACTTCTTGCCATTCCGGGGATAGCGTGCTAGCCATTACACTACCTAGACTCCCTTATGTCATAACCCTATTCACGCCTGCATGTCTACACTCGTCCTTCTAGAATTGTATGTCTTTTAAATGGTTTATGCCCATAAGTCGTTTAAGGCTTACAATTACATACGTAATATGTATATATAATTGATATATTATATGATATACAAAGGAAGCATTTTGTTTTGAAAATTTTGATTAGCAGCAATCAATTTGTTAATTGATTAGCAATTGCTCATTTTGAGTAGCAATTCTTTTTAACGCAAGTAAGATATAAACACATTTTTTAGCGAAACATGTTATCGTGTTTTATTTTATGACGTTTCATCGTGAAACTACAAGAGAGAGCCTGTCGCAGTTACTCTAATTCATGCGCTGTTTTGTCTCTTGGAGACAACATCCACCGAAGCTATGTCTTCAGGATGGGAATGTTTTCCATAGCGATAGGGTTGAACGTTCGGGTGGGGCCTAGATGCGAAGAAGAAATCTGTTATTGCCTTTGGATTGAACTTCTCCAAGTCGCGAAAGTCGGTATGTATCGTTCGCGATTTTACGCGATGGGTTTTATGCATTGCGATCTACATAACTTGTATCACGATTCACGACACGATACCAAACAAAATGTTCCCTGATATATCTGTAGGAGTAGGAGTAGGACTAGGACTAGGAGTAGGACTAGGAGTAGGACTAGGAGTAGGACTAGGACTAGGAAAGCCCAACAGCATGACGCAGTTACACAATGCGCCCACTTCCCTCAGTAACTCAGGTGAGGGGCACTCACAATGTAACAGGCGGGACAGTGATTAGTGTGCGGGTCAGTAACGGGTAAGGGAGAGGGGGAGGGGGACAGGAATGGGAAGGGGAAGAGGAGAGGAGGAGGAGAGGATGGGGCGGGGGAAGGGGAGAGGCAGTGTCTGTGCCTTTGCCTGTGTGTCTGTGTGTATGTTTGTGTGTGAGTGTGTGAGTGTATGTTTGTGTATATCCCCCCATATATTGCCTGTCTGATGGAATTGTCCTCGTTTCCAGGTATTGACGTTAACTGCTTGGCGGTTGGGTTGTTGATTAACAGCAGTAGCTAGATGGTGAGGTCATTGCAACCCCCACCCGCCCCTGCAGCCAGCCCCATTGAGACGCATGCGCATGGGCAGATCGATACGGCCCGGTAGCACCACTCGTAGCACTCAGGCACGCACCTCCCTGCTGCCCTGCTCTACCGACACTTTGCACCAGTTTCAAACAAGCTGGTGTTTCAACAAGCGAAGGCTGCTTGCCAAAGCGTTGAGTGATGTCGTAAAATCAGAGCATTGCAATTCTGGTATTCCGAGTTATGCTGGTCTCTCAGGAACCATTGAAGCTGTGACGTTGTGACGCTGCACGCTGGGGTTGCCGCTATAACTTACATGGCGGAAGTTGGGGTTGGTGCCTGCAGTCATATGCCTCGTGATAAACAAACTTGGTAGGAGTATTGCCGTATATGTTTATTTTCTAATTTAGATTGCAGGAAATTTACTGTAGCAAATATTTTAAGTGAGAAAAAATACAACTTCCTGTATCGTGGCGTATGTGCATTCACCACCTCCCCCACCTATTCAAACCAATGACGTACACATTTATACTTGTCGCTTCCGAGTCAGACACTTGGCATTATTAGGATAGGGCAAGGACTGGTTGGCTCAGTGTCAGGATAATGTGACTGAGTGGGATATCAGGTCATGGTGCTGATGGCCTGGTGGGGCAGCACTACAAAGCCGCCATGAGTGTGCACTGTCACAAGCCGGTGCCCGTCCTGATATGACCTGAGATATTGCCAGGACGTCAAACTCCGACAACCAACCACACACCCTCCCCCACCTTCCACCGTGTAAGCTGTAGTTGCCACCTGGCATGATTTAACTTAGCGCTCAGTCTGAGGGACCAGCGGAAACTCTGAACACGCGTATGTAATTACACAGTACAGTAAGTAGAACCTGCCTTCAACCCAATCCTGATATGACCTTAGATGTTGCCAGGATGTAAAACTCCAATAAACCAACCAACGCGTCTTCCAAGGACCACTCTGCCATACTACAATTGTCCCTGATTTGAGCGCCCCCTGTGATTAGTGGACCCCTGCCATGTGCAATCAACTTTTTCTCATTTGACGGTCTCTTGTGGCGGCTGAATCGGTAGGAGTGCAGGCGGAAGGTGGGGAATTTGAATCCGGCCGAGTCAAACCAATGACTTAAGTTAAAAATTGATACTTGTCGCTTCCTAGCCAGACGCTTGGCATTATTAGGATAGGGCAAGGAGTGGTTGGCTCAGTTTTGTGTCAGGGTAGTGTGACTGAGTGGGATATCAGGTCTCCCAGTAGGGAAACACTTTGAGTGTACACTGTCAGAAGTTGGTACCCAACCTGATATGACCTTAGATGAGGCCAGGACGTAAAACTCCAACAACCAACCAACCACCATCCCCCACCTTCCACCGTGTAAGGTGTAGTTGCGACCTGGCGTGTTTTAACTTAGCGCTCAGTCTTTACTGAGGGACCAGCGGAAACTCTGAACACGCATATGTAATTACACTGTACAGTAGTACCTGCCTTCAACCCAATCCTGATATGACCTTAGATGTTGCTAGGATGTAAAACTCCAACAAACCAACCAACGGGTCTTCCAAGGACCACTCTGCCATACTACAGTTGTCCCTGATTTGAGCGCCCCTGTGATTAGTGGACCCCTGCCATGTGCAATCAACTTTTTCTCAATTGACGGTCCCTTTGATAACAGGACACCTGTAGCAGACGTGGCGGCTGAATCGGTAGAGTGCAGGCTTCCCGTGCGGAAGGTCGAGAATTTGAATCCTGGCCGAGTCAAACCAATGATGTACAAGATTGATACTTGTCGCTTCCTATACTTGGCATTAATAGGATAGCACAAGGACTAGTCAGCCCAGTATCCGGATAATGTGACTGTGGGATATCGGGTCATGATATTGGAAGCTTGATCTGTCAGTGGGGCAGCACTATAAAATCACCATGAGTGTGCACTGTGACAAGTTGGTGACTGATTTGACCATTGATGTTGCTAGGATGTAAAACAACAAACAAGACAAATACTAAACAGGACACCTGCTATACCAGGATAACTGCTATACCAGGACAACATTGGTCTTGATGCAGAGTTGTCCTTCAAAGTGAGGTACTACTGTAGCCGAGTAGCAGTATGACACATGTACTGTTGAGTCATGCTGTATGCAGTGGTATCAAAGACTATGTACGATAAGAATTAAGTTGCGCCACTCAGCGCTTTCATATAGGAAATTCTGAAATAATCATGCAGTGGCGCCATCCCACGGCAAACAAGGTGCATTGTCTTTTGATTAGGTAGTTCTATTACTCAGACATAATCACAAATTGTATTTATGTATGGCACTGATTAAAGTGCTTATAGTATGTTTGAAATTTACTATGCTATAATATTGTTTTCATTATTAATATTAGGAGATAATACATTATAATTGTTGTACAGACCAGACGGCATGGCCGAATGAGTTAGAGCATCTGTCTCCCGTGATGGTAGATCGTGGGTTCGAACCCTGGTCGAGTCAAACCAATGACTTAAAAATTGATACTTGTCGCTTCCTAGCCAGGCGCTCAGCATTATTAGGAGAGGTCAAGTCCGTTGATGGTTTTTTTTTTGTGTGACTTTTTTTTAATTGCGAGAATTCGGTCAGTATATGTTTCCAGCACGTCCGTGAACAATCCGGTACGTCCGTTTGACATTCGGTTTTCGTCCGTTTAGCATCCGGTGGATATTCGTTAATGTACGTACATTCCTTGTCCGTTTAGCGTCCGTTTCATCCGGTACATTTCGGTACATTTCGGTACATTTTGACACCGGACACCAACGGACTAGACAATTCTTTGTCCGGTGATGTCCGGTACTCAGTCCGGTAAAGTCTGACTAGGCCTTTAGACAGGTTTCAAACTGACACTTCTTGCCATTTCACTTCTAGCGTCCTAACCATTAGTTTGTCTCGGCTCCTTGATGCAATCATGGTCCCGGGGCCTGGTCTCACAGTGGGACAGCACTATAAAGTCGCCATGAGTGCACACTGTTCCAAATCGGTCCCCGTCCTGATGTGACCTTAGATGTTGCTAGGACGTAAAACATCAAACAAACAATGGACCTGAAGTATCATGAATTCATGTGACACGGGTCCATATCCCCTTATCCAAAATTCTTAAATGCGAAAAGCTATGAAAACCGAAGTTTTTTTCTTCGTTCAATATATAAATAAACTAATAATATATAGTCTTTATTTATCCCTCTTAGTTTGAATATTCATGTTTCCCTGGACAAAATATTAATGTGTTTTATTATGGTTCATTTTCTTTAGTTTTCCCAAATGTTTTTGTTGGAAATAAAATGTACTAGAATATTTATGGTCTGCATTTATTCCATTATTTCATTTATTAACATACTACTCTCTAACCAGACTGTAATAGTATCGAGTCTTTATTTATCCCATGTAGTGTGAATATTCATACGTTGTTACTGCAGTATTAACGTTTGATTACTACCTTTATTCTGAAATGCGAAAAATTCTGAATTCTGACAAATCTGAAGAATTCCGAAATGCAACTGGCACATGGATTTCCGATAAGGGGGTGTGGGCATGTACTATAAGTTTGTTTGTTTGTTGTTGTTTTACATCCTAGCAACATCTAAGGTCATATCAGGACGGGTATCAACTTGTGACAGTGCGCACTCATGGCAACTTTATAGTGCTGTCACACTGGGAAACCAGGCTGCCAGCACCATGACCTGGTATCCCACTCAGTCACATTATCCTGACATTGAGCCAACCAGTCCTTGCCCTATCCTAATAATGCCGAGCGCCTGGCTAGGAAGCAACAAGTATCAATTTTTAAGTCATTGGTTTGACTCAACCAGGGTTCAAACCCACGATCTACCAGCACGGGAGACGGACGCTCTAACTCATTTGGCCATCCCGTCTGGTCTGTACTATAAGTATAAGTATAAGTATAATCAAACCTTTCACAAACATTTACAAGTGCAACAACCTATCACGTGACCAACAATAAATCGCTAGCAATATTCGAATTACAGTAAAAGCTCTCTAACCGACCACCTCCATAGATGGACCACTCCGCTATATCGATCGCTTTATTTGAGTCCCAAATGATCGCGCATACGATATGATTGTAATGATTAAAAAACTCCCTAAACCGACCACCTCCCTAAATGGATCATTTAAAGTCGGTCCCATTGTCGGTCGATTTAGAGAGGTTTTACTCTATTCTGATAATAATAATAATAATAATAATAATAATAATAATAATAATAATAATAATAATAATAATAATAATAATAATAAAGAGTTAAATTGTGATGAATTTATTGACCCTGCTCATAAGGGATAAGTGTGTCAACACTTGTTTTCACCGCTGGGCAGCACTATACCAATTTGATTCAAATCTTTTGAATTTTGTTTTAGTAATCATTTAGGTTTTCTTATAATGTTTGAAAAATAGTACAATGTTTGAAAAAAATGATGCAATTTTCCCCTGGCACTTGTAAGAAGCGAAACAAAGTGTAAAAATATACGGATTTTCGGTTAAGAATTATATATTGGCAGAGAGCATTATTATTCTTGGATGTCGGAGTGGGACTTATGTTATGTAAACTAAAAGTAACTAAAACTAATAGAATTCCACTCCCATGGTACATGATGCTGAGTGAGGTAAACTATATGTTATACATTATGAGTGGAGTTGATGGAAATGTATAGGATGCTGAATGATGTAAACTATCTGTTATATATATGATGTTTGGAGTTAATGAAAAGAGCTCCTTTGCAAGAAACAGTACATGATGATTGAAATGTTCTCTATGTGTTCATAAAGAATACAAAAAGAGGAAAAGAATGATTTTACTATATACAATATCTGTAACTGTTGCAAGATCCTGTCCACCCAAGACCACCGACTGACCCACCTGCCTGATTTGCATATGTATAGAGTACACCACCGGCAGCTGGTTTGAGTGACAGCCCCTAATGGGGTGGTCACCCACCCAGTCTGTGGGGGAGTGTCTCATTGGCTGGCTGGGGAATGTCCGGTCACCTGACTCCCTTGTCCTATCCTGACCACACACTAGTCTCAACTAATTAATTATTCAAGATTTTGCCTCAGACACACTGAAGGAAAATCACTCTCAGCCTGGCTCTGGAGTGAGACACACCTACTCTAGAGCAGGACCCCAGACACTCTGTCTGATGCTATCCAAATTCAGCTATTCAAATTGAGTGTACACACAGCCATAGGACTCCTGTCCCATGGGTTGTAGGCACTGTTTGCAGTATACTGGTTAAGTGACAATGAGACATAGTGTGGGCAGTATATGAGGAGTACAGGTGCTAGGTCACATGAATGGGGGATGACAGGAGTTGCTGCCAATAAAGCACAACTTATTCACTGTTCATCATTGTGACTAGTTTTCCTTCCCCTGTATAGACATGGTTAATTTGATCAGGCTAAATTGCATCACAGGTGAAATGAAGGGGGAGAGTATTGTAATCACATAGGGTTCTCACAGCGGCAGAGACCCGTGTTTTTATAAGTGGCGACCGCGACGAATTCTGAGACGATTCTCAGAGATGACTGAAGAACTTGAAGAGATGTGCCGTGGTGACGTGAAGAGTGCCGCGAGGACGCCCGTGATGACGCGAGAACTCGGGGAGGCGATGGCGATGACAGACACACCCGTGATGAACGACGAACACTGCGTGGGCGAACACCGCGAGGGCAGCCGACAGGTAGGGTTCAGTTTTGTTTTATCGCTTGTTTTGGGTGCTGGGGCGCCGAGGCGGGGCGAGACGCACGGCACTACCATTGTAACCATTGTATGTGAATGATAAGTGAGTGTGAGTATGAGTGAGGTTGAGTGGACGGATGTGTCAGAGGATGAAGGGTTCTGTGAGAAAGAGGTAGTGAATGTGCGGGAACCGGAGGAAGATAAAGAGATAGAGGAACAGTTAAATTGGGATTGGGAATTTTCTAATGAAGGCCAGCAGTTGGGGCGAGAGTATGGGTTGGCAAAAGAGCTAGAGAGAGGGTTGGAAGTAGAGAAGGAAGCGTTCGAAAAAGTATGGAAACAGGACGCGTTGGACAGAGTTAAGGTATGGGAACGGGTTGTGAGTGAGCAGTGGAAGAAGATCAAATTACTGGACGAAGAGTACGAACAGATAGTGCAGAGAATTCGGGCTGATTGTGAGAAAGGGAAGGCAAGGGAAAAGAGATACAGGGAAAGAAAGTAGAGGGCATGGCCGCATGGATAGATGATTCGTTTGATGAAGGATTTGGGGAAGAAGAAGTTGAAGTACAGGCTGTGGTTGTGGCCCCAGACTCAGATTCAGACTCGGACTCAGACTCGGAGGCAGAACTAATAGGAGGAGAGTACGAACAAGAGGAGGAGATTGATTGGGAGTTGGAAGACGAGTTAGAAAGGAGAGAGGGAGCAGAAGAAGGTATACAGATGCATGAAGAATTAGAGAAGAGTGTAGCATTAAAGTGGAGCTTAGTAGCAGAGAAGGCGCGGTTCAGGGAATCATGGAGCCAGCAAGCGTTTGAGAGGTACTTAGAGTGGGAAGGAAAGGTTAAAGAACAGGAGAGAAAGGCAAGGGAAGCAGTAGGTGCGTTTGACGAGGGAGGCCGTGTAATAAGGGAGGCAAGAAAGAAGTAGAGGGAGTGTGCGCTGTGTCTGTTTTTCTTGTGCAGGTACTGACCAGTAGATAAATCGGTCGTATGATTAAGTCGGGTAGTACATAGTGTGTAAGGAGGTCCGCTCAGGCTGCCACGCCCACACAGTATCTCGGTACGGGTGCGGGCCCGACGAGGCGGAAACCTAAATATATATTGATAAATTAGGAGTGTGCGCGCGTCGCCGCCAGAACCACACGGGAACCTTATATAAAAAGAAAAGGGCGTTCTTCTCCAATTCGCGTTAAGAGTAACATATTTCGCGTTAAAATAACGTATGTATGGGTAAATTAACGTACCTTGATGATAGTTAACGTATTTTAATGGAAATTAACGTATTTTAATGAAAATTAACGTATTTTAATGAAAATTAACGTATTTTAAGAAAAATTAACGTATTTTAATGAAAATCAACGTATTTTGATGAAAATTAACGTATTTTAACGAAAAATAACGTATTTTCTGGATACTATAGCAAGGTAGCTAGTAAATAGGAGTGGCGAGGGGGCAGTACTAATAGAATATTAGTATTCGCACTCCTTTGACAAGGCTATAAAGAGGGGACCCACTGTTGCATAAACAACCCACAGGGGTCTGTGTGTGTGTGAGTGCGGGCTGGGAGCTGAGAGACTGCAACCACAAGTCACGCCACCCACCGCCGAGTGTAAACAGCCGGCAGGACTCAAAGGACTGTGTGTGTGTATGTGTGGGTGAGCTGGGAGCCGCACCCACCCTAAATTGAAGGGGCATAGTCCAAGGGTGGAAATATATTATTCCAAGGAATGTTTGGTTGTTGTTTAAATTAAAGTAGGATTTCAGTTGATGACGAAAAGTTGGTAAGGACACAGGTAGCTAAATTACACATGTCAGGGGAGATACCCACAGATGCAGAACAGTGGGGTGGTTTTGAGAATTGTGTGTGTTCAAAGTGAGTGTACAACTTTAACATAGTGGGGGCTGTCCCAGTAGAAAGGCGACCCACCCTGACTGTGTGCAGGGAGGCCGCGCTCACCAGGGGCACACCGTGTATAGCAGACCGGCAGGGGTCTGTGTGTGTGTATAGGGAAGCCGCAGGCAGCAGCAGCAGGCCGGCTGGGGTCTGTGTGTAGAGGGGGTGTGTCCAGATGCCGGTGACCTGAGGTGAACCCAGTAGGCGTCGGGTGCTTTAAAAACTGTCGGGTGCTTTAAATCTGTCGGGTGGTTTGAATTTAGTGGAGTTGTGGTGATATATAGTGTACGTCGGTATATATTTGTTTTAATATATATTGATAAGTAAGGGTATTGTACGTCGGTACGGCGATATATATGTGTTTTGATATATAGTGATAGAATAAGATACCACAATGGCAGAAGCTGAGTTGACTAGGGGGTTTGCTGACTGGTTTACACTTGGGGTAGCCTCAGGGGAGATACCCACAGATGCAGACCGGCTTGTATATTTAACTAAATATGCAGCAGGACAGTTGGAAGCCCAGGCCAGGGCGCTCAGGGAAAATAGGGAGCAAGGGGCTGGACCTAGCCAGGAGCAGGCCAGGGTGATAGAAGAGAGAGCAGCTAGACAGGAGCACCTGGCATTAAGTAGGGATCTAGTAAAAATAGAGGAGAGAGCAGTACGGGATCTAAAGGACCAGGGAAGACAGATAGCCACTGTGGATGGGTCGGATCTGGGGGCCTTGAGGACATGGGTAGAGCAGGTAGGCAGGGCAGGTAGAGTGTCAGAGGCAAAGGGAGAAGATGTAGTGAAATTTGCACTTAGTCATTCCAAGGGCAACCTACATGAAGTGATCTACTCAGTCTATGAGGATGATGCACACAGCTCCTGGGAGGCGGTCCGGGAACGTCTGGTTGGGCTGTTCTTAACAGCCAGGGAGGCCACTGCACTTATAGACATTGTATTCTCACTCAAACAGGAGAAAGGGGAGCTAATGTCGGCATACTGTATGCGATACAGTACAGCAGTGCAGAGGGCATGGCCAGAGAAAGGGCTACTCAGGCTGGGGGCAGTTCAGGGCATGGTGATTAAAAAATTTGAAGATTCATTGATTGAACCAGTGGTCAGGCTGAATGTACGCCTGGCCAGGGCAGTGAGTCTGGAAACAGCCATGTCAGTAGCCAGGGAAAACGAAGAAGGACTGGCCGGTCCAGGGGGAAGGATGACTGGGGCCCATAGGATGGAGGAACCCATGGAGGTAGGAGCCATGGAGACTCACACCAAGGCAGATGCTGGAGAAGATAGGGCAGCATTTAAGATGCTCCAGGGGGAGATTAAAAGCCTCCGGAAGCTGGTAGCAGAACGCACCGAGCGGCCAGTACAGGCTGCCCAGTTAGCCATAGCACCAGCACCACCCTCTACTGTGGTGGTACAAACAGCACCAGGGCATGGTAATAATATTAGGGAAGATAGAAGGAGGATGCCACGCCAAGTCAGAGGGCGAGGACCGAGAGTAGCTCCACGGATGGAAGAAAGGGAGATGATGAGGTGTAGGTACTGTGCACAAACATATCACTATCATTATATAGATAGCCATGAAACAAAGTGCAGACAAGTAAGGACAAGGGTCCCCCCAAGGGCAGATCAAAGACAGTATGGGCCTATGCAGTCGGGAAACTAGGGCAGGCATCGGATCGAAGACCGTGCATCCAAGTGGACTTTGGTGGAGTCTCATATGCAGGGTTGGTCGATACTGGTGCCAGCAGAAGTATGATTAAGAGCAAGGTATATAATGCACTAAAAGCAAGGGGATATGCCAGTGGGGGGCTCCAACAGGGCTTGAGGCTCAGATCGCTCTCAGGGCACTTAATTCCTACCAAAGGGGTGGGTAGAGTGATCATGGTGGGAGTAGAGTGTGAGTTTTGTGTAGTGGGTGAGTTGCAGCATGATATCCTGATTGGGACGGATGTCATGCAGCAGTGTGATGCTGTGCTATCCTATACGGATATGAGCATTATCCTAAATGGGGAAGAGCACAGGTGGGTGGGCACAGAAGCTGCATGTGCCAGTGTGTCGGGGATAGTCTCGGAGGTGGAGTACTGGAGGAAGAAATTCCCCGCGGTGTTCCCCATCCAGGGGGCTGCCCTGAGCACTGCAGATGTGGTGGAAATGAAAATAGATACAGGAGATGCCCGCCCAATTAATCAGAGACCCTACCGGATTCCACTCTCAAAGATGAAATTGG
Organism: Branchipolynoe longqiensis; assembly: GCA_030323885.1. NCBI lineage: Eukaryota > Metazoa > Annelida > Polychaeta > Phyllodocida > Polynoidae > Branchipolynoe > Branchipolynoe longqiensis. The sequence goes on from CM059198.1 coordinate 6,840,482, forward strand.
TAGAGGAAGAGTTAGAGAAGATGTTAAGGGAGGATATAATAGAGCCAAGTCGAAGTGCCTGGGCAAGTCCTGTAACAGTTGTGCCCAAAAAGGACGGTTCTATTAGATTATGTGGGGACTATAGGCGGTTGAATGAGGTAACCCATAAAGATGCCTACCCACTACCCCGGATCCAAGACATCTTTGATCAACTCACAGGTGCAAAAGTCTTCACCACAATAGACCTAAAATCAGGCTATTGGCAGGTGAGAATGCACCCAGACAGCAGGGAAAAGACTGCCATCAGCACCCACAGGGGGTTGTTCCAGTTTAAACGAATGCAGTTTGGGCTGACTAATGCACCTGCAGTCTTCCAACGCATGATGAACTCAGTATTAGCCAAATATCTGGGGAAGTCATGCTTGATCTACCTGGATGACATAGTCATCTACTCCCATAATGAGAACCAGCACCAATATCATGTGGCTGAGGTCTTGGCCACCCTGGGGGAGGCTGGCCTAGTCATTAAAGAATCCAAATGCTCATTCGGCCTGAGAGAGGTCAAATTGTTGGGTTTTGTGGTATGTGCTGAGGGTCTGAAAGCAGATCCGGATAAAGTAGCTGCCATCCGGGATATGGCCCCCCCCACAGATAAAAAGGGAGTGCGTCGAGTGTTGGGATCTGCCAACTACTATCGACAGCTAATGGTGAATTATGCAGATGTAGTGGCACCACTGACTAATCTGACTAAAAAGGCAGTGGCATTTGAATGGGGACCTGAATGCAAAAGAGCTTGGAAAGAATTAAAGCAGCTTCTTTTGGATTGTGTCATACTTAAGTTCCCAGACCCCACCAAACCCTATAAACTGTATACGGATGCATCAGACTACAGCATAGGTGCTATCCTAGTACAAGAAGATGAAAATGGGGTAGAAAGACTGGTGCACCTGATTAGTGGTAGGTTAAATGCAGCCCAATTAAACTATCCAACTATTGAGAAAGAGGCTTATGCCATGATTTTTGCACTCATAAAGTTGAGACCGTATCTGTATGGTGCTGAGTTTGTGATCTACACTGATCACAAGCCCCTAAAATGTCTGTTTCAGAAAGAAATGCGAAACAGCCAC